>CM042167.1:81931479-81956479 GCA_023376005.1 Doryteuthis pealeii
GGCGGGCATATATGTTCAAATGTAAGGCTAAACAAATCGAGAAAATGTCAATCCCTGAATGTACATTTCGACCTATTAGGTCTCATCAGCAAGGTTATAGACATGGGAGACTGCTCCGTGTGTAACTCGAAACCTCGACTGTCAAGCTGACAGGCGAAGTATCTAACCGTTACACTAGCTTGCCATTCCACATTCTTCGTTTGTTTTGAAACTTATTTATATTCCACTTTTTATTGACTTGCTACACGACAGTATGAGGTTAAGTAAACAAACAAATGTGTTTATTTTTATATGGCTTTAAGCCGACAATTTACACACACACACACACACACACACACACATATATATATATATATATATATATATATATATATATATATATATATATATATATATATTATACTAAAGCGGAGATTATCAACTTCCCTTTCCTAAAGGAATTTTTCCTAAATATTTTAATGATACAAACCTTATCCCGGAGTATAATTCAGTATTTAATCTAATCATTGTTAGCAAAAAATTCCATCTAATTTGATTCTAATTAGTCGTAATTTGCAATTAAGTAAAAAATTAACCCATCTCTGTCTTTACTATCTGCCTGTTTATTTTTCTATACACTCTCTCAATATTCTTTACTGTATCTACTCTCGTAAGCGGGACAAATAAAGAAAAGAAAAAGAAAAAATTTTCTTTCTAACATTTGATTAAAGGGAGTAGCTGACTGATGCTTGCTGGTAACGCAGTCTTTGTATCTATCGCTCTCACTTATCAGCATGGTTGAGAAGAGACAGAAAGAGTGTTCCCTTCTTAACACTTAAATAAACAGAAAGTGACTGGCTCTCTTTTTCTCTCTCTCTCTCAGATCTGGTTGTATATATATTTTTTTTTAATTTATTCGCTTTACAAACTATTAATTTGTTCAAGTTTTGAAGAATTTCGTCTGTTCTCCTTTATATTTAAAATTTTTTTTTTTTAAATAAACTTTCAATTTAACTCTAAAATATACTTAGGCAATATACATTTATTTATTTTTTAAAAAAAGGGAGCGTTAAAATGTATAATCTGAAGCGTAGATAAAATTCTACAAGACACCAGAGTGATCTATAGATTCCCCAAATAACACGAGAGGGTGTTTGTGTCTTCTCTGTTTACACATCGAAGAGCGGGAATAATGCTTGCCTCTCAAAAATTCTCTTTCATTTATTCTTTTCAATAAAAAAGATTATTCCAGGGACGAGGAAGGGAAATCTGTAGACTGGACTATTTTGCTTTGGTACTATAACCGGTCTAAGAGAATGGACACTGAGTTCAAACATTTGTAAACCACTCTGTCGACGGGGCGTAGAATATGATGACTGCATACCCAGTTGACGTGAAAGATCTCGCCCAAAACGGGGTATCCTGGAAATAACTCTAAATTTCACCAGGTAGTTAGGATTCAGTTCTGGAGATATTTTGAGTGTAGTGTCACCCCTTCGTTGTCAAAACTTCCAGGTCTAATCTAACTTGGAGCGATAGAAATTGTTAAGAGTCATAAATGTCAATTTGAAAAGTTTTTATTTTCATTATTTTATTATTGGTTTGGTTTGGTTTGTTTTGTTTTACGGCATATCAACCTCAGTGGGTCATTTAATGCCGATAAAGTTTTGAAATAAATCAATTCTTAATGGATAATACAATTTTTTATAAATACATTTTTCTATTTAACCCATAGATGGGACCCTAACAGAGTGGACCAGGGAGCAATGGTGATAAAGGGGTGCTCCACATTCCCCAAACCTCCAAAACTGGAACGTCACCATCAGATAGAGTTTAACGTCATTCCCAGGACATGTAGACCCGCAGCCACCGCCTTCTAGCACCCATATGATAAAAAGGGGCTGGGAAAATCATATAGGTTCTAGGGCTTGACGTGGCTAGCCGATTCATCGGAGGGGGCCTCTCCGACCGTCCGTCTAGCCCAAGATAGGGCCAAAGTGGAGTATTTCAAGTCATGGACTGCTCATCCACCTGGGTTCTATCCTTAAGCATCACGGGTTGCCACCCACGGCCAACAGGTGGCCCCATATAGAAAATAGTTCTCGTTGATTACTGGAGATCCATAATTTCACTAAAGAATTAGCTTTGTTTCACAAATGGTGATTTTCGAGGCTTGATAACCCCCCTGAGAGTGGGCAAAAATAGCAAATTTCGTGTGCAAATAAAGTGCCAAACTATTATGTTTTTCTGATAGAGTTCGATGAGGAGAATCACATAGTAAAAGATGGTTGATTGCGCTTGAGTATTTGGGGAGATATGGGGCTTCAAAGGTTTGCCCAAAATGCCATTTTTTAGCCATTATAAGACTACGTATTTTGATGAAAATATACGTTATCGATTTTATTGTTTTTTCTCATGGATTCTAATGCCTTGAATTTACAGATGGTGAAAAAAGTGCTCATTTACGACTTTTAGGTGATTTTCGAGGCTTGATAACCCCCCTGAGAATGAGCAAAAATGGCAAATTTGTGTGCAAATAAGTTGCCAAACTATTATGTTTTTCTGATAGAGTTCGATGAGGAGTGTCACATAGTAAAAGATGGTTGATAGCGCTTGAGTATTTGGGGAGATATGGGGCTTCAAAGGTTTGCCCAAAATGTCATAATGGTTGGGTTTGGTATGTATACACTTTTAGTATTGCAAAACATCCACACTTCTGGACAACTTTACCGCATCCTCCATACTCACTAGATTTAGGAGCTTTCAGACTATCATCTCTTCGATTCCATGAAAGAGGGTTTGAGAGGCAAACATTATTTCAGTGACGAGGAAGTGAAATCTGTTGTGAAGTAGTGGCTCAAAGAACAGCCAACAGAATTTTACGGGTCAGGGATAATTGGTCTCATTCGAAGGTGGAACATTGCTATTAAGTGAATTGCTATATATATATATATATATATATATATATATATATATATATATATAAATGTTTTTTTTTTTTAAATTGGGCGTTATTATGAAGCATTAAAAATGTATAAATGAATGAACTCGATATTATGGAGTATTGGATTCACTTATTTTTAATTATTTTTTGTCATAAAATTTTCAGGTTCGTTAGATACCCTTTGTCAAATGTTATTACTGTTTAACGGCTTCTTTGTCTCTGTTGTTAACGACAGTGGCAGCGTCTGTGAAATATTTGTAATAACGGAGAAAATTCCGATATCTGCGTTTAATCCCTTCACGTGCGTTTGTAATTTTAGAATCCATTTAGTTTCTGATTGTTTTCTAGATTGCGTTGTTGGAAATGCGTGTTCTAATAAGATGCATTTGAGGTGTGTAAGGTTGTGTGATAAGGTGTTAAAATGAAGTGCTATTGTACTATGCGGGGATTTGAGATTTATAGTGGATTTGTGGTTATTTAGTCTTAGTTTAAAGGGTGTTGATGTTTCTCCCACATATCCACTATTTCTACATTGTGTGCAGTATATATAGTATATAATGTTAGCGCTATCGCATGTTAGGTGTGGCAGATGGATTGTTATGTTTGTGTAGGGTATTTTTATTTCGGTTTCCGTATGTATGTGGCTGCAAACTTGGCATCTAGGCTTGTTGCATCGTTTATTACCTTTCCGTACGGTGTTATGTAAATTTTTCCTGGATGCAGTGAGGATGTTGGGTGGTTGTTTTTTTGCGTTGATGGGCGGGGTTTTGAAGATGGACTTTGTTGTGGGGGTCGGTTTGTAGGGTTTTATATTGATCACTGAGTAGCTTAGTCAGTTTGTGCATATACATATCTTTCTAGAGAAACCTCGGAACATTTTTCATCGCACCACGTACGCTACAAAATGTTTGTTGCTCCCATCCTTATTGTTACGCATCTTCAGTTTGATTTCCTTTCTGTCTCTACCTCTCTCTCTCTCTCTCTCTCTCTCTCTCTCTCTCTCTCTCTGTCCCTGTCTCTCTATCTTTTTTTTTATCAAGGAGACGGATTTCTAGCACGGTAATTAGAAACGAAAACGAGAGACGATCCTCTATTGCAATGTCAACTCTGTTAGGAAAATTCTGTTCACTTGAATGAAGGGCTTTTCCAGCTGACCGAGCGGTTCGTTCAAATTAGTTCCCAAGATGAAAAGAAGTCCACAAATTGATAATGTACTTGAGCACCGACTCAGTAGGCCATTCGGAAGAGTACTCTATTAACTTGTAACACAATAAAGTTTGAAAATATGTCAGTTGCCATAGGATACTTGCTGAAATATCTCGATACAACACTCATGCAGACATCTATATATGTAAAAAAGCGCGTGGTGTAATGTAGGAAGCGCGTGGTGTAATGGTTAAAGTCATGGGAAATGGACACGTCGCCCCGAGTTCAAATCCTGGACGTGGTAATTGCATTTCACTTAGCGCTAATACCATTGGGAAAGGTATGAATCCTACTCTCCTTCCACCTATGGGTAAATAGTAGGCCAGACTGGGCTCTTTAACCTTGGTTAGGCAACCGGTCTAGGGGAAGGAAAACTCTGAATTCAAACCTGTTAAACTCCGCTTAAGAAATTGACCTTGTGTCGCATCCTGCTCGTGCGGAGGGGTTGGTAAATATATATGTAAATACACAAAAGAACATATATAGATTTACCAAATCCTCCGCACGAGCAGGATCTGACACAAGGTCAATTTCTTAAGCGGAGTTTAACAGGTTTGAATTCGGGGTTTTCCTTCTCCTAGACCGGTTGCCTAACCAGTTTGTTTAAAATTTGAAGTCTGAGAAAAAAGAACGTTGAAAAATGGACGGTTTGAAATATGACGTCAAATATTCTTTTTTTGCGGTGTGAGTATTAGAGTGTGTAAGTGTATATATCGAAAAAATTATTGTGCATTTTTTATGTGTTTATGAATGTGTGGTTGTGCGTGTATGTATAATCTTTTGCGATAAACGGAATCGAAACAATATATATATATATATATATATATATTATATATATATATATCAGCACCAAGCACACCTACACAAAGATGACAACTACACGACCAGTAGAGGTAGATACTCCCACTACAATAAACCAGCAACCAGGAACATTACTCTCCTTACACAGTCTGAAGAGGGAGACATTATAATCCTGAAAATTTACCATTACTAAATAAAAGAAACTCTACTCAAAAACAACTGCTTCATACAAATGCCCAAACCTGATATATGTACCTCCAACAAATGGATACATATACCAAAATAATCTCAAATATATATACTTACTAGAAGCATACGGAGAATCTGAAACAAAACCATATATATATATATATATATATATATATATATATATATATATATATATATATATATATATAAGTGTATATAAGTGTATTTAGGCAGCATTTTTTTATACAGGTTTCGTTGAATTGAACAGACAATTCCTGTCTGACAAGTCTTTCGTTGATCCGTTCTAATCTTCGGGCCATCCTTCTGGTGTCAGGGTGGAACTGGTATAACAGTCCACCGAATGTTTCAACACTAACGCTTTCGGCAATACACGTTGCCATCCTCAGGTGGGAAACGATGGAATAGTTTTCATGTCTCGTTTTTAACGAGAACGAGTAGAAGCAAGGAATTAGTGGGAGGTAATATCAATTGGTAGTGGGAGGTTTTTGGAATGGTAGTAGTTTGAACAAAGCAGTGGTGATTTATATATATATATATATATATATATATATATATATATATATATATATATATGTTGTAATCATTAGATACCTAATGATTAAGACAATAGTGTATAAATCATATTAGTGCAGCTGATGGCCTTGAGGGTGAGTGACGGCGCTTGACCTCACTCTGACCTTGCTTAGCAGGATAGACCGTGAGAAACGGAACCCCGATAGAGGCCCCTTCCGGTTTAGGGAGTAGGCAGCTCGGGTAGAGTTAGAAGTTAGAAACCGAGCTAGCAAGATGTAAGCATCGGCGCGCATTGTCTGGTTGGGGATTACGAATAAAGTAACATCATCGTAAATCGAAGTCTTGTGTTTATTACTAAAAACTAACAATGGCACAGGGCTTCTGATAACAAGAAATCCCTAGGAACAGAAACCAGACCCGGAATCCTCAATAGAAGACCAGACGAGACCTTAGAAGATATACCAGACCAAGATAGATGATAGACGATCAGAATACCAAAGCCAGCCAGAAGAGAAGTATATAACATATAGATATTTAGTGCCAGTAAAGAAGGGTATACAACATATATATATATATATATATATATATATATATATATAATATATATATAATATTATATATATTAATGTACATTTCGACCTATTAGGTCTCATCAGCAAGGTTATAGACATGGGAGACTGCTCCGTGTGTGACTCGAAAGCTCGACTGTCAAGCTGACAGGCGAAGTCTCTAACCGTTACACTAGCTTGCCATATATATATATATATAAAAGTTGATTGCGTATAAACTCTGTTCTTGTGAACGTTGTTTTTTATATCATGTAGCATGGAAAATGAACAATGGAACAAAAAAGAAAAAAACAGAACAAAAAACCCAAAGAAACAGTTTCAATATTTAGCTGTTGTTCTGTCCCTGACTCAAGATATATATATATATATATATATATATATAATATATATATATATATATACATGCACACATATATATATATCATAATATATTATATACACACACACACATATGTATATATATATATATATATATATATATATATATATATATATATATATACATGCACACACACAGACATATATATATTATATATATATATACATGCACACATATATATATATATACATATACACACATACACACACACACAACATACACACACACACACATATATATATATATATATATATTATATATATATAATATATATATATATATAGTATAGTCGGGGAAAAACGAAGATTTAGATATTGATTATGAAAACGAATATTTTGGTAAACATTCGATAAAAACAAATATACAGGTAGATAAAATGAAACAGATATTGGCAGATTATAAAAAACGTTTTATAAGTATTGATACTAAAAAAAAACTAATATTGATAAGGATTATAAAGAATCTATTGTTATTGTTTATTCCAACAAACATCTACGTACATATTTTCAAAAAGAAATATGGGTCAACTTGGATTTGTTTGACCCAGAATCTATATGTCTCAAAAAGATATATTTTCATAATCCCTCTCATGACGTCATGTCTTACGTCACGTTGGCTTAATATTTAGATATTACATTTTTCTTTAATGAAAAGTATATTTAAAAAATTTTCTCATCGATTTTTTTAGACTTTTAGAATTTAAAAATGTAACTTCATTATTTTGAAACCAAAATACATTTTTATACATATTTTTAAAAGAATTCCGGCCCAAACTGTGAGGGTTATTTGAGCCTCTCGTGTCAAACGGTTAAATTTTCCTCCTTTTTCATTCAACAAAAATATGTGCTCTGGGGAAGACCAGTGTTTATAAAGTGTCTTTTACAAGTGTCTTCATTTTAAGCTTAAAATTATTTCAATTGAATTACCCTTTGTAAACCCCAGAGGGTGAAACAAGCGTTTGTTAGCACAATATTTAATAGTTTTTCTATTTCTATACCTCTCATAATATATAATAATATATATATATATATATATATATATATATATATATGAGAGGTATTCAAAAAGGTAATAAACGATGCAACAAGCCTGGATGCCAAGATTGCATCCACATACATACGGAAACCGAAATAAAAATACCCTACACAAACATAACAATCCATCCGCCACACCTAACATGCGATAACGCTAACATTATATACTATATATACTGCACACAATGTAGAAATAGTGGATATGTGGGAGAAACATCAACACCCTTTAGACTAAGACTAAATAACCAAAAATCCACTATAAATCTCAAATCCCCGCATAGTACAATAGCACTTCATTTTAACACCTTATCACACAACCTTACACACCTCAAATGCATCTTATTAGAACACGCATTTCCAACAACGCAATCTAGAAAACAATCAGAAACTAAATGGATTCTAAAATTACAAACGCACGTGAAGGGATTAAACGCAGATATCGTAATTCTCCGTTATTACAAATATTTCACAGACGCTGCCACTGTCGATAACAACAGAGACAAAGAAGCCGTTAAACAGTAATAACATTTGACAAAGGGTATCTAACGAACCTGAAAATTTATGACATAAAATAATTAAAAAATAAGTGAATCCAATACTCCATAATATCGAGTTCATTCATTTATATATTTTAATGCTTCATAATAACGCCCAATTTAAAAAAAAACATTTTAAAAAAACATTTAAAAAATAACATACGCACACGTTCAAACAAAAAGAACATTCCACATCACGTAAACACAAACACGCAACACGAGAATACAGTTAAAAAAAACGCACATATTCGACATTTACACCATTTCTGTCATTAAAAAAAAATCCATTTCGTTTACCTGATGAATGCATTTAGCAGGAAACCATTGGTAGTAATATCGTTCCCAAATAAATGAATAAAAGCTAAAACTTTTATTTGTCACTTCATTCAACTATCAACGCTCTATCACAGATATTGAGCACTCTTCTAATAACACTGTACGTTGGATTACTATTACTTTTTCTAGTATACTAGTATCAACCATACACATTAATAATAATAATAATAATAATAATTATATATATATATATATATAGCTCAGTCGGTAGAGCGGTCGGCTAGAAACCACAAGATTCCTAGTTCGATACCGGCCCTCGCCAACTCAGCGTATGACTAGCACACGGATCTAAGCGGTAAAGTAAGGAACTGATGGTAGGTGTGGCGCTCCACCTCAGACGAAAAAACAATCTCCTTGGCCTAGAGCTAGTGAAAAGGGGATAGACTCCCTCACTGATTGGCTGATACCGACTTTAGGCCACCCCAATGACTTTAATATATGTGTGCGTGTGTGTGAGTGAGTGAGTGAGTGAGTGTGTGTGAATGTGTGTGTGTGTGTTTGTGTGTGTGAAAATGTATTTAAAAATGGAATAAGTTCGACAGTATGGTGTATAAAAATAGAAATTGTCTTCACTTTAGTTTTAAAAGGATTTCAATTGAATTACACTTTATAAACCCCATAGGTTGAAACAATTATTTGTTAGCACAATATTTAATATTGTTTTTCTATTTCTGTACTCAATTTTTGTTTAATAGAAAACAAGTTAGTCAAAAGAGGTTGACTAATCGACAGTGGTACCTCGCCTTACGAGTGCCCTGACTTAGGAATTGAGTGTGGTTAGCTAAAATCTGGGGTGTGTGCTAGCTTCAGATACGCTTACGTTAATAAGGTCATTAAAAACATTGGGATTATCAAATTTATCAAGTCAAAAAAATATCATCAATATAAAAATTGACATTAAAACATATTTCAGCACATAATTCATGATTATTATAAATAATTTCGTTGGATATATACATATCTTGTTTGTTTTTAGGTAATTTTTATCACAAAAGTGGAACATTCACCCTTACAAGAATTTTTGTCTTGTCTTATCAAAAATCAGTATATATATATATATATAGCGTTCGGCTAGAAACCACAAGGTTCCTAGTTTCTTTACCGGCCCACGTCAACTCAGCGTATGAGTAGCACAGGGATCTGTGCGGTAAAGTATGGAGCTAATCGTATGTGTGGGGCTCCACCTAAGACGCTAAAATAATCTCCTTGGTCTAGCGCAAGTGAAATGGGGATAGACTCCCTCGCTGATTGGCTGATACCGACTTTAGGCTGCCCCGATTACTTTAATTTATATATATATATATATATATATGTGTGTCTGTGTGTCTGTGTGTCTGTGTATATATATATATATATATATAATATATATATATATATATATATATATATATATATATATGTTTATGTAATAATAATAATACTATTAGAGGAAAAAAGCGGTAATTGGATACTATATATATATATATATATATATATATATATATATATATATATATATAAACAAATATATATACATATATATAATGTATATATATGTGTGTATATTGTATGTACATATAAAGGGGCAGGGCTGGTTTATTGCCCGGTGCCTGAGGCGTCACCCATGAGGAGAAATGCCGACGGGATCAACGCAATTTTTGCACCCGCTACCCATGAGCTTCGGTTCATGGGTGGTCCCGCATTAATAGGGCCTTGCGCATAACCAGTACACGTGGGGTGCGTGATAAATATCTAGTATGTACATTCACCTCACGGGGCAGGGCTCCAGTGGCTTCGGCCCTGGACTGTGGCTACAATTATCAGCGTTGATCCCAGGGCGCTATACCACCAGGTAATACCTGCCTCCTCGATTTAAAGGGGCAGGGCAGGGTTTAGTGCCCAGTGCCTGAGACGCCCCACCCCTGAGGGGGAATGTCGACAAAATCAACGTATTTTTTTGCGGCCGCCACCCATGAGCTTCTGTTTGTGGTCCAACATTAATAGGGCCTTGTGTCTAACCCATACACGTCGGGTACGTGGTAAATATAACGTACATAATGTCAACAGTGTTAATAATGTAAGACAATTTTATTAATAATTGAGGTTTAAATAATAATAGAATCATGGAGAATTCATTCATTGGCAATTCAGTCTCGAAAGACTATGATAAAAGTTTTTGTGTTCCCCTGAAGTTGTTTGAGAAACATTCTCGACCACATATTTTGCATTTGTAGGTTGTCCCTGTAGATGATGATGTTCCGATGCTTTGTTGCCGTTGCTTTCTTATGGACCTCTTAGCTTCATGATGTTGTATCAGGGTGACTTCTGACATGTACAGTCCTCTATGGAGATTCTGCCGCCACCGAGGGCGGTCTTGAGCCAAATTTTCCCAGCTGGAAGGGACAATGCCAAAGTACCTGAGATCATTTTTGCAGACATCCTTGAATCGCAGTAGGGGGCGACCAATCTGTCTTTTACCAGATGTTAGCTCTCCATACAGGATGTCTTTCGGGATTCGTCTATCATCCATCCGACGTACATGACCCAACCATCGGAGACGACGTTGTCTCAGTAGAGAGTACAGGCTGGGGAGTTGAGCTCTCTCTAGAACTGCTGTGTTAGTGATCCTGTCCCTCCAGGTGTTGCCCAGTACACCTCTAAGGCAGCGAAGGTAGACGTTATTTAGCCGCCGCTCTTGGTGGGAGTGTAAGGTCCATGTTTCACTTCCATACATGAGGGTGCTGATTACACATGCCCTATACACTTGTACCTTTGTACGGATAGTGAGCTTGCTGTTGTCCCACACTCTTTTTATTTATATGTATATTCTAGTGAGTCACACGTACATGACCCAACCGATGGTTGGGTCATGTACGTGTGACTCACTAGAATCATGGAGAATATGACGTAAATAAAAAAAGGGAATTAGGACTTGAGTAGTAATATAGTTTCGGTTACAGACAGACGAATTCACAATCTCCATTATAATAGGAAGGATGAGCACTTTTTGAAATTCTGTTTTACTCTCTGCTCTGGATTTAATGACAGCTATAATCTTTTATATTATCGATTATCGTAAAGTGACAGATTTTTCTACTATTGATCAATGTGTTTATGATTTGATAATCGATAGCACTTGATGACTGATTGATTTTATATTATCGATTTTGTAAAGTCGCACATTTTTATACACTTGATCAATGTCATCTTTATGATCAATCCTCGACTGTTATCAATTATTAAATGGATAACAATCGAGGATTGATTGATTTTATATGATCGATTTGGTAAAGTGTCACATTTTTATACTATCAATCAATGTCATTTTTATGATTCAATAATTAATATCAATTGCCGATTGACTGATTTAATATTATCGATTTTGTGAAATGTCACATTTTTATACTATCGATTAATGTCATTTTTAGGATTTGATGATCAATAGCAATCGATGATTGATTGATTGATTTTATATAATCGATTTTGTACAGTGACAGATTTTTATACAATCGATGGATTTTTAGGATTTAAAATTTAATAGCAATTGCTGATTGATTGATTGTAAGGGCATATAAACCCGTCCAGGGTTATCTTATGACTAAATGTTTGACAATTACGTGTATTGAACAGTTAATATTCACATATTTCGTGTAGTTGCTTCTTAAGAGATTTTTTGGAACTGAGTCTTATCGAATACAGATATCATCTCTCCCGTACGAGAAGGATGTATTACAAGGTTTTATGTAAAGGCTGTCTGAGGAGACTGGAATCATTTATTCAGTTGACGGTCGACATAAATCTATAATAGCCAAATGACGGTTTGTTAAGTTTTTCTTTCTTATTGAAAGTGTAAATATTGCTCTGTGTATAATTAATTCATTACTTATCTTACTGTTATCGGTGATATACCCTATAGACTAATGGAATGCACCGACGGTTACTATAAGTAACAGGGACAATTATGGCTTGAGAGTAAGCCAATTCGAATCAGCTCATAACTCTATTTGTCGGACGTAATTCCCACTTTTCTTTACTGTAATTGTCTACTCTTTTGTTAATACATTTTCCTACATTTGTTACCCGTCGTTTTGTCTTATTTTGACCCCTTGAAACCCCACAGCACTTACATTGAGCTCTCTTAGGGATTTGAAATAATCCTTGTATAAATCTATAGGTGTGTAACAGCATAGGCCTTTATTGCTGATATACAGAACATATAGATGATCCCGAATAGAATCAATCTCCAAATTACCAGTCAAGTGGATATTTTACACACACACATACATATATATATATATATATATATATATATATATATATATATATATATATATATATTATATTAAATTTTTTACTTGAAGGCATTACAACGGCCTTCAACGCATGTATCGCATAAAATTCGATACTTTTTCTTATAAAAAATGAACTTGACAAGTGTAATCCCGGAAAGGATGGCTCGGTGTGTAGAATACCGTACAGACTGTTTCGACTTTATTAAGTCTCATCAGGCGTATATACTAACGATTTCCCTCCGACAGAAATCGAAACCGGGACTTTCAGCAGACACAGTGAAACACTAGTGAAACACTTTTATCGCCTCGGCCACAGTACACAGCTGACCATCCTAGCGAAATTAAGCTTACGTATACATATTTTTTTGGGGGGTAGAGAAATATTGAATTAGTTTTATATATCGATAATTCTTTGAACTGTATATAATAAGGTCNAGGGATATTTAACCAAACTAGTTAGTAAAAAAACATAATAAATATTTTGCGATGAAGTTATTATGAATGCTAAACAGCTAACTAACAACGAACTAAGAAACCGGCGAGACAACTAGGCAGGCAGACAAACAACCAGCCATGAAACCAACCAACAAGCCAGACAGTCAACCAAACCAGCCAACCATATATATAATATATATATATATATATATATATATATATATGAGTAAGAAAAGGTGGAATGAAAACATCACACAATGCTGTTAAAGAAGAAAACAATTTATAATATAAGCATAGCTGATACTGATCAATATTTCAATTTTACAAAAATCATCATCAGAGCTCATTCACTCCCGTAGTTGTTTGGGTCGGAGAGGAAAGTCAAATCAGTTTACAAAACAAAAAACCTCAATACTGCAAAAAAGAATGAAAGACGTTACAATATTCACCAACGTGGACATTCGCGCCATATATATGTCGGTCATGTCTCATATGTATACCTTTTGTCATCCAAATGTAGCGGATTTTTGAGATGTTGGCAACAAGACGAAACAATAATATATATATATATATATATATATATATATACGATTAAAGTCAAATGGTTTAAAAACTACCGCCTTAAGTTTCTCGCAGTAGCGCGAATTTTCAGGGTAAGAAACTTAAGTAGGTAGTTTCTAAACCATTCGATTTTAATCGTCTATTTAGCTTTTTATATTAAGCATCTATTTAATCGGTTTTAGTGAAAAAAAATCCGAAGTAAATGATAAGTTATACTTATTTTTTTGGTGTATTTAATGGTAACTGCGATATATATATATATATATATATATATATATTATATATATATATATATATATATATATATATATATACATTAAGAAATTGAAAAATGAAGTCTTCTAGAAATAAGATGAATTTATTGATCGACGCTTAAACGTTTCGGTTTATTTAGACCTTCATCAGGATAGATTATGGGGTGAAGAAATTGATGGATTCTTTGTAGATGACAAATCTTTATAAAAAGTTTGTAACTGTATTTGTTCAGCGTTATATATTTTGAAAGACGATCCGAGATCCACACACGTCTTTCAAAAATTATAACGCTGAAAAAATACAGTTACAAACTTTTTACAAATATTTTTCTAATTCTGTATCTACAAAACATCCATCAATTTCTTCACCCATAATCCATCCTGATGAAGGTTTAAATAAACCGAAACGTTTAAGCGTCGATAAATAAAATCATCTTATTTTTGGAACACTTCGTGTTTCAAATTTCTTTACATTGTCGATTTATTTCCATATTTACCCTCATTATAATATATATATATATATATATATTATATATATATATATATATATATAAAGTTGTTTTTTGAAGGTAGCAAAATAATGCGATGTATGTTGGAAAAACATATTTATTTAATTCTTTATTCAATATGCCTGGGCGAGGCTATTTTATCGGAAAAAAAAGAAAAAAAAAAGATTTTAAACGATTTTCTAACATTCCCGCTGAACACCCGGTCGGAACTTTAACAACACGGACATTCACGAACGTAGCCGATCTTTTTAATTTCAATTTCAGCGTTCATCAACGTCTTATTATAATGGAGATTGTGTGTTTTTCTGTCTGTAAGCGAAACTATATCACTTCTCAAATCACAATTCCGTTAGTTATTTACGTCACATTCTCCACGCATTCTATTTTTATCTAAACCTCAATTATTAATAAAAATGTTTTACATCATTAAGACTGTTGACCATATCTACATATGTATAACATGCAAGTGTATTTATATATACAACAAAATAGTGGTTTACAGTGTGAATGGGAATGCTAATTTGCATATTTAATCTTTAAAATTTGATTTTAATAAATATATTCTTAGTATTATTGATTTCTAATTGTTTGGTTTTATCTTAATGAATATGAGCAAAAATCTCGGGGAAACATCTTAAAATAAATCCATTAACAAGAAGAAATAACTGTAATTTTATTCTTTACTTCCTATTTTAACTAAGTAGTTAAATTAGGAAAATTTACCAATGAAAGACGGGAGTAATGGAAAATGATGGAAGAGTTAGTTTCAAAGTTGTTCTATTTTTCAATCATACCCCCACTGTTCCAAATCTTTTTATCTGCATTCTTATTCAGTTTCATTTGCCTTTCTAATTTAATATGATATTTTATTATGTTAAAACTTAAATACTAGTATTTGCTAGTATTAATAACAACTGTTGATTTTTACCAAACATGAATGGGATGAGGACTTCTTACTGCTCTGATGATGGACTTTGTCCGAAAATATTAAGTATGTTTAAAAAAGAAAAAAAAAAGAAGAAAAAACAAAAGAATTAAATAAATATGTTTTCCAACATACATCGCATTATTTTGCTGCCTTCAAAAAACAACTTATTCAATTATACATAATGCTTCGAATACACTATAAAAACAAACCCATTATTATATATATATATATATATAATATATATATATATATTATATATAATGTGTGTGCGCATGCGTCAGGATTTCTGACTCTTAAATCAGCAATAACGCTCTGTAATTAATTAATACTTGCAGCTTGAAGACATACCCATAAACCTAATTAGAAAGTTTTATTAAATATCGATAATCATTTTAGGAAGGAAAATTATTTAATTGTTAATTATTAAATAAAATTATTTAATTATAATTTTTTTTTTTGTAATTTATTCATCCATTTACTTGACTGTAAATTCAACTTTTCTTTTATATTCAATACGATTCTGAGCAATTTTATATATAAATCTATCCATCTATAAAAGGGCAGTTGTGTGTGTTATGTTTAACGATCGTCGCATTTATTTTAGCGCCAAAAATTCGGAAGGTAACAAAGGACTTTTCCGGAAGAAGTTAAAAATCGGAAGCGAGGATTTTCCGGTCGGAGAGACAAAGGGGTTAAGATGCCGGAAATAGATTTGACCGTTGATAAAACGCGAACAAAGGAGGCGCGTAGGCGTTTGAGATATACAAAAGGCAAGACGGTTCGACCCGACGTGGACAGTCAGTAGTGAACAGACCCCAGAGAGACAGCGAACGGAGAACGGAGTGACCGCCGCGTCACGCACCGCCGCCGCCAAGGGCGGTGAGACGTCACCAGTCCCCTCTACCTCACCATCCCAGCAGCAGTAGAAGTCATTGTCAACCCTCGGTCATTTCATTGTCAAGCTCGCTGCCCACCACGTACAGCCGAGAAGAAATAAAGTCAAAATTCCTACTATACCATGTGTTGTAGATTTCATTAAGCGACCACTACATATATCGTTTAGGGTTAGAGACGATACCCGCAGTATACCAGCAACGTATACGATTCAGAGTAGCGAAGAAGGCGCTACGCAACAGTGTGTATCTGTATGTCAGAAGGAAACTTCGGAAATAAAACAATTAACGTCAAAGTAAATATATATACACATTAAATATCACCAGGACTTGTTTTGAGCAAAAATAATGAAGATTTGATTCATATTCGTGAAGATATTTAAAAGAATAAAATCTAAATAACGACATGGATTTTTTTTTTGCATTTACTATTTTAAATAGGAGACATTAATTTTTTCTTTTCAGAGTGGCTGGATTAAAGCAATGTCTTTTTTACATAGGGATTTTAATGGGACATCCTGCGAGGATCCAACCCGTGACTCACAATAATGGATCTGCGAGACTACCTTTTTTTACCTCCTCTCATCTACCTAGGCGACTCCGAGTAGCCGCTTCTAGTCTATTATAAACAATGATTTGTGAGGCTTCATGTTTGACGATTTTAAAACCTAAATGCTCAAAAATTGGTGCAAGTTAGAAATCTACTTTTTGGTGTCAGTACTTATCATACCAATACCCAACTTTCAATCGCTGAATATTTTTGGTATTCAAAAAGAGTTGAAAATCGATCTACCCTTACTGGTCATGGTTAACGGAATGAGAACAATCTTCATTGTTGAAGATTCCCGATTACGTTCGCGAGTTCGAGTTGACATTGACGAGAGGTTTCGACAAGAAACACCCGAAGAAGGCCGGAGAGCATATATGCCGAAACGTCGCGTTTATAGCAATAAAGATGAGGGGAACGGTCTAAAAATCTGAATAATACAAATTGTAAACTTGCTTGCTAAAGAAGACCGGGGGGAATATCGGCCGAAACGTTGTGTATATAACAATATAGATACAAGACTAGAGACAATTGAGCATTTGCAAGACGTCTCTATCGACTATGTACATATCTTAAAAATCTTCTGGTCTTCTCGCACGTGCGTTCTTGTTACGACTGTCACGGACAATCGGGTCTCTCAGATAAGACCAGTGATTTGGTATTTACCTTAACTTTCCACCAGGTCAGGATGCGACACAGTCTTTTTTTAAATCGAGGAAACATGTGTTGCCTAGAGGGAAATATTTGTCTCATACCCCACTTGTATGGACTGGGCACAAGGCCTCGTTTTAACCTGGGCCCACCCACAAGCCGAAGCTCATGGGTGGGAAAGAACAAAAATTGCGTCGATCCCCTCGGCATTCCCCCTCAAGGGAGGCGTCTCAGGCGCTGGGCAATAAACCCAGGTATTGCCTGGGGGGATAGCCCCCTGGGATCGACACTATTATTTGTACTTTAACCCGGTCCAGTGGCCCAAGCACACTGGACTCCCCGATGGGAATAGGCAAGTCTCAAGTATAGTAACTGGAACAGATACTACACTCTGATTGTTGCCTAGAGGGACTGCCTCGTGGATCACGTGGTTAATTTTTCCAGCGGCTGCTTTGTTCTGTTTTACGGCATATCAATTTCAGTGGCTCATTTAAAGCCGATAAAGTTTTAAAATAAATTCATTCTTAATGTATACTCAATTTTTTATATAAGTACATTTTTCTATTTAACCCATAGATGGGACCCTAACAGGTACTACCACTCAGTGCCAAAGTGGACCAGGGAGCAATGGTGATAAAGGGGTGCTCCACATTCTCCAACCCCCCAGAACTGGAACCTCACCATCAGATAGTTTAACATCATTCCCAAGTACATGAAGACCCTCCACCACCACCTTCTATCACATATATGATAAAAAGGGTAGGGGCTTGCCATAAGAGCAATAGGGTTGGGGCAATCATATAGGTGCTAGGGCTTGACATGACCCTGCCGATTGGTCGGAGGGAGCGTCTCCGACCGCCCGTCTAGCGTAATTAAGGTTCAAGTGGTGAGTTGCATGTCCTGGACTGCTCATTCATCAAGATTCGTCCTTAAGCATCACGAGTCACCTGAAGATTTTGATGTACCAGTGCTTTGTTGCTGTCGTGTTCTTCTGGACCACGTGGCTTCATGGTGTTGCGCCAGGGTGGCTTCAAACGTGACATTCACAACCTAGATGTTACGAATTCAATCTCTGTAGCCTCCCGCTACAAAGAATAGTTCGAAAAATCTAAATAATTGCTGTAGAGGAGTTAACACCCCTACAAGATGGACTGGCTCATAGCCTTATAAGAGTCGACGTAGCAATGATAAAGTCGGGAAAAATATATTCGGACGAAATCACTGCGTTTGACTATAGACATTTGACCCTCCTCATTATTGTACACTTGTCTTGTGAATTGTACTACTTCTTGTTTTATTTATAGGTAGCTGTTAGCATCAGATACAAGTGCTGAATAAAATATATATCAAGCACACTATTTCTCTGTATATCTTTTTACCATCTCAACGATACAACAAGTATAAAAATGCACTGGAAATGAATTTTACTATAAAAATGCATTGGAAATGATTTTTACTATAAAAATACACTGGAAATAATTTTTACTATAAAAATGCACTGGAAATAAATTTTGCTATAAAAATGCATTGGTAATGTGTTTTACTATAAAAATGCATCGGAAATGATTTTTACTATAAAAATGCACTGGAAATGATTTTTACTATAAAAATGCATTGGAAATGATTTTTACTATAAAAATGCATTGGAAATGATTTTTACTATAAAATGCATTAGAAATGTCATAAGTATCTGTTTAACACCAGACACAAGTGCTGAATAAAATATATATCAAGCTCACTATTTCTCTGTGTATCTTTTACCACCTCAACGATACAACAAGTATAAAATGGGAGATTTGCTTAGTAACACTTACATCGGAATGGGACGCTTTGAGACTTCGAAAATGTAAATAATAAGTTTTATATTATATACCAGTAGACACTAACGCATTTTATTATATCACACTAAACCGATTTACTCCTTTTAACGAAGATTTCATCGCTAAAATAAAAATTCTGACTGAACTCTACTTGCAGATTATTTCGCACACTTCTTCGACCATCCGACTGTTATTTGGGATACGCTAAGAATCACCCGACATTGATTTTGGTTTCAGTTCTGTATTATCCGCAAAGAGATTGGAAACTTTCTCTCTAGGTACCAGTTAAGAGCCGGCCATTACTCTTAGGATTTGTCAGCGGATCGATAAAACACTGTTACGTGAATAGCGTTGATAGAAGATAATGGAACGGTCGCTATATTGCTTTAAATTACGTCGAGGCTCGTGTCGGTACGTTTGTGTGGAACGGGTCGGACTGCAAAGTATCGCTGACCGCACAAAGGATAAACGATTACCTGTGGTTACATGCCAGCATTCATCTGTGTCTCTGGACTCGGAATAGATTGAGTTTACGAAATGATCCGACAAAGGGGGTCATCTCTAAAAGCAAACGGACCAATTCGATTGCCGATTGCAGATCTTAGGAGCTCTGCAAATAGTCCTTTTTTTTGGGGGGGGGGTTTCAAAAGCCAAAATATAAACTAGTTATTTTGACATTGTCTTTTTTTTTCACTCGTAGCATGGAATCTCAAAGTGGTCCATAAAGTAAGTAAAAGTGGACCATATGACCTTTAGGCACCCCTTTTGCGATCTCGATGCGTGGGGACATTTTTTTCCATTTACACGGTCAAAATCCGGTTAAATTAACAGACGTCCGTTTTGTTAACAGACGATTTTTAAAGTTTTTTTTTAAATTATAAAACTAACCCCTAACCCCAACCCTAACCCTAACCCTTAACCCTAACAAACAACCGGATTTTGACGGTGTAAAAAGAAAAGTGTCCTTGTGAGTCGAGATCGCGGAAGGGGTGCCTAAAGGTCATATGGTCCGTAAAAGTAAAGTAGTTGGGGTAGCCTAAAGTCGGTATCAGCCAATCAGCGAGGGAGTCTACCCCCTTTTCACTCGCGCTAGACCAAGGAGATTATTTTTGCGTCAGCTACCCACGCAGTTGCAGATTTAAAAAGTGGACACTACGCCATCGTCTTCAATAGACGGAAGGATACCAAGTCAAAGGGGTATATAACACCATGATACAGACTCACCTTGATGATAATGGTAATTATGATGATGATTCATGAGAATTTTTATAGCATTACACATTAAGAAAAACCGTTACATCAGTTTTTTTCCACATTGACTTACCTCGCATTTTTCACACTGGTCATCGAAAGAGCTTCGATGTATACGTGGCTCGCCACGTTAAAAAAAACCTTGTTTTAATCCGGCCTAGTGGCGCCTCGTTAGTGTCCAAGTGGTGCAGCCACTTAGACCCTAACGAGGCGCCTTGAGAATAAGCTAGATGGGAGCTGCACAAAAATGCTGCGTGCCGTCTTGAAGTCGTGGAAACAGCACCCCACAAGCAAGCAGTTATATGGACACCAACCGCCCATCTCATAAACCATCCGAGTGACAAGGACAAGGCATGCTGGACACTGCTGGAGGAGCAAGGACGGGCTCATAAGCGACGTTCTCCAGTGAAGACAACACTTTATTCGACTTACCTCGCATTTTTCACACTGACCATCGAACGAGCTTCGATTTATACGTGGCTCGCCACGTTAAAAATACCTTTTCTTAATCCGGTCTAGTGGGAGGTCAGAAAAATATTATCCATGTTGACATTTGTCTACTGACTACTTAGAATAACATTTAAACCAACACTAAGCCTGTGAATATACATATCTCGCACCAAGGCTAATACAGACGAGAAAATCCGTTGACCAAGGCGACTTCTGTCTGATCTAATTGGCATATGGTGTATTTCTAGCTCCAGACACCGTAAAGAAATATTAACAAAAGTTCCGACCTCTGAGATCAACTTGAGACCATAGAATAAATACAATGGTTATTACTCATACTTATTGTTGAGTCTATTCTTTTCTAAAAACACACAGTCATTTATATGTCCGTGGCGTTGATACTTTTCTATAGATTAAAATAATTTCTTTTCTGGGGTTTGATGCCAAAATGCCGGTTTGAAATCCCTTAGTAGCCACACCCACAGAAAAACTTTTTAGAATTTAAAAATAAAATCAGACTTAGTTGTTAGAAAGTAGACAATTAACCCTTTACTGTAATTTTCAATATTTAGTGGCTTTAAGCGCCGCAATTTCCAGAAAAAAATATCTATTTCAGAAAAAAATATTTTCAAATGATAAAATATAATCATTATAAGTTTGGTTTGGTATATCAACTTTTGAGGGTTATTTAATGCCAAAGCCTCCTTTTATTAGTCTGAAAGTGAATGTAATAGCGTAATTTAATTTCAAACTCGTTTATTATGTCATCGCAGTCCAGGTTATTCATCAATATGCCACAGGGTCTCCTGTGATTATACAGTTTGGTTTGGTTTCTTTGTCTAATGCCATATCAATCTTCTGGGGTGATTGTTATGGTAATTGTTGTACCGGTCGTTCCTACAATGGAGAATAGACACCGGTTCTCACTATAAATAGTGAGACACCGAGTGGAAAGGTACTACTGTTCCCGTTAACGACAAGCTAGTCGTACATGTACCATGATTGTAAATACACTTGTCTTATTTTACCCTATCTCGACTTGACTTCTTTTTACTGTTGGGACTAACATCACAACAGTAATTTATCACACTGTATAAACTCTTCCAACTATAAATAGCAGCAGGTTCGGCACTTAAGCGAGAGTCAATATTTCAGTGGATAGTTGATAAGACCACGTCGCGAGTAACCTTCTCATTTGTATATATTTGTACTACTGTTCTTTATTAATATATTTGTTTAACTTGGTATGAAGATCACATTGGCGGAAAACAGCCTGTAACCAAGCGCCGCTAAATCTACGCTACCATAACTGTTTTCTGACTGTTTTTCATATATAAAAACTTAATGTAGCGTAGAGTCAACGGCGCCTGGTTACTGACAGTTTCTCACCAATGCGAGCATCAGAGCAAGTCTGGTTTTCTTGCCATTGCAAATTTTCAAACGAAGCACTTGTTTTGAAAATCACATAGACTGTTACGTAGTGCCTTTTCTTTTCTTCTCTGTCTAATCTTCTATCTTCTAATGGTCTGGTATATCTTCTACAGGTCTCGTCTGGTCTTTTTGTATGGGGATTCCGTGTCTGGTTCTGCTGGGGACCATTTCTTATCAGAAGCCTTGTGTCATTGTTAGCTTTTAGTAATAACAACAAGACTTCGATTTACCTTTGATGTTATTTTATTCCAGAACCCCAGGACCAGACAACTGCGCGCTGAGAGTCACATCTTGCTAGCTTCTAACTCTGCAACTGCCTAACTGCAACTAACTACTGCAACTGACTTTTCCTTAAACCGGAAGGGGCTTTCTATCGGGGTTCCGTTCTCACGATTCTATCCCCAGAAAGCAAGGTGAGAGTGAGGTCAAGCATTGTCACTCACTCTCAAGGCCATCAGCTGTACTGATCGCCATAAGGATTTCTATACTACCTTAAAAAGTAATAGGGATCCAATTAATATGTAACAAGACGAGACTGACTGTTACAAAACCCCGCTCATTTCATGGCTTCACTATCCTAACATTACTTACAAATATAATGCACCCTCTGGTTTCAAGTATTTAAGTTTTAATGTAATAAGATATGTTATAAT
The DNA here is from genome assembly GCA_023376005.1 of Doryteuthis pealeii. NCBI lineage: Eukaryota > Metazoa > Mollusca > Cephalopoda > Myopsida > Loliginidae > Doryteuthis > Doryteuthis pealeii. The sequence continues at coordinate 81,954,641 of CM042167.1, forward strand.
ATATTAATATTTTGAAGGCCAATACAATGCGTATGAAAAATAAAAACAAAAAGATGTTATTTTGTCTTATCGATTTCGAAGCATGAACTTCATCATCAGAGTTTATTTTCAGAAATGTCGTGCTTATGTTTTTATTTGTGTGGTTATGATTTCTCTTCTTATTTCCTTTCTTCTCCTTTTTTTCTTCTCTTTTATATTAACTTAGAAAGCCAAATGAGAATGCAGATAAACATATTTGAAGCGGAATTAGGCACAATCAAAAAAATAGAACAACTGTAACTTACTCTTCCATCACTCCGGTCTTTCATTGCTTAATTTTCCTAATTTCCTAGTTTATTTGTTTATGATTCAATTTTCGGATATTGGACAATTCCCTAATCGATTTAAAGTATTATTCCAAACTTACTTTCATATATACGAGTGACGATCGAAAGCAAATAGATGACGATTTTATTATTTCCAGTCGAAAACAATATAACCAAAATGGATATTATTAGCTACAAGCAAATATATTCACCCTCTGGTTGCCACAAACGCCGCTCATTTCATGTCTTTACTATCCTAATTTTACTTACAATTATAATGCTCTATATTATCAATACTAGAAAATATATGCCCCTCTGTTTGCATGTAAGTTTTAATGTAATAAATATTATATTAAATTAGAAATGTTAATGAAACATAGAACAGAAACTTACACTTGCTAAATTTTCAGAATTTAACTATTTTGTTAAAATCGAAAGCAAAGAATAAAATTAGTTATTTCTACTTGTTAATTTCTTTTAAGATTCATCCCCGAGATTTTTGCTCATATTCATTAAGATAAAACCAAACAATTAGAAATGAATAATACTAAGCTCATATTTATTAAAATTACATTTTTAATATCAATATGTAAATTAGCTTTCCGTTAAGACTGTAAACCGCTATTTTGTTGTATATATAAATACAATTGCATGTTATTAGTTTGTAGATATGGTCAACAGAATTAATAATAATTTTGATAATTGAGGTTTAAATAAAAATAAAATCCTAAAGAATGTGATGTAAATAGCAAAGGGAAATGTGAATTGTTACTTGTGGAGTGATATAGTTTCGGTTACAGACAGATAAACAGGCAATCTCTATTATAATAAGAGATGTGTGTGTGTCTGTAAAGACACACACATATATACGTATATATATATTTACCAACCCCTCCGCACGAGCAGTATGCGACACAAGGTCAATTTCTTAAGCGGAGTTCAACAGGTTTGAATTCAGAGTTTTCCTTCTCCTAGACCGGTTGCCTAACCAAGGTTAAAGAGCCCAGTCTGCCCTACTATTTATCCATAGCTGGAGGGAGAGTAGGATTCATACCTTTCCGAAGGGTATTAGCGCTAAGTGAAATGCAATTAGCACGTCCAGGATTTGAACTCGGGGCGACGAGTCCATTTCTCATGACATTAACCATTACACCACGCGCTTCCACATATATACGTATAAAAAGTGAGAAAAAATGATTGATAGAAAGTGAGGTATGTACGAGTGCTAGTTGAAAAGTAATGTCATTTTGTTTAGGACAGGTATAATTACCAACACAGGAACATGCATCATGTATCATATCAGAAACTGGAATAATGTTTGCCTCTTCAGACCCTCTTTCATGGGACCGGAGATATGATAATCTGAAACCCAGTGACGAGGAAGTGAAATCTGTAGTGAATAGGTGGCTCAAAGAACAGTCAACATAATTTTACGGGCCAGAGAAACACGCTCTCATTCGAAGGTGAAACATCGTTATTTACATAAACGGTGACTATGTGGAGTAGTAGGGATGTAATCCACAGAGTACCAGCT
>CM042167.1:81961479-82036450 GCA_023376005.1 Doryteuthis pealeii
ATATATATATATATATTATATATATTTGGGAATAAAATTTTTTTGGGGGGAATAAAAAGGCCTTAAATACCATGGGTATCGTGATTATGGACCATTTCCACTCGAGAGCATGCTCAAGAGCTTCTTCAGATCACTGATATATTTTATTTAGACAGGCACATGGCCAAACTCTTTTTATATTCATACATTTCCCCCTCATTTAGGGGTGGTCATATTGCATTCTTTCTATTCAAGTGTCTTTGTTATTGGTGGAAATTTTTTTTTTTTTTTTTTTTTTCCTTGGTTGGTTGTGTTTTATTTTCCTTTGTCTGCTAGTCTCTTTGGTAAATTCCTAATTTTATTTTGACTGACCAACAGGATTTTAATTTATGGTCGAGATGTCGTTTCGCTCTAATTGGGTCAAGTGGAAATATATAATGAGGATTTGAATAATATATAAAACATAGATTCTACAATGTAGCCTTACATCATATTATCTTATTATTTGATCGGGTAGTTTTTATCTAACCGAATATAAAAATATTAACCTTTTTGCGCACGAAGCCATAGAAGAATCTTCGTAAAATAAAGTCATTTATTTGATCATCAGATCTTATTTCCAGAGAATACTCCAGGAGTTATGAGTCAGATGAAGCAACCCTTTTATATAACATGGAGATCTACCCATAGGTTATTTCGATTAAAATTTTATCGTGGTCCAGTTTGTCCTCTGATGGGGTCTAGAATGCGCCGAATGCATCCTTGGAAGAGAGGTAATACCCCACATCTACAAAGAAGGCATGTATTGCTTCTGGTGGCGTTGCATAGGAACAGCTACCACTCCTCTAGACCATAAAATAATGGCCTCACACAGAGGTTCCCTGTGTATCTGAGTATAGTATTGAACTAACCTGGGTGTACAAAAACAATGACATGATTATTTAAATAAGATCTTTAAAAGTTCTTTGATGCCTTGTTTGCCAAACTATCAAAATAATTTTATCTGGTTGGGTTATTGCTATTTTCAGATACACAGGGAACACCCGAAGAAGACTGGAGGATACAGTGGCCGAAATGTTGTGATTTTATATAACAATATAACACAATAAAGATGAGGACAATAGTCCTAAAAATCAAAATTATCTTTACAATTTTGTTTTGAACTTAAGTCTGTGCTTTAGTAGAAATTCATCCCTTTTGTATGAGGCAATAAAATTCTAAGAAAATATTTTTCATAAAATTTGGTTTGATTGAAATAAACAAATAACTGAATAATTTTACAAAAAAAAAAATCAGTTGTGTCGATTATAATGAACTTAATATAAATCAATATGTAAATTGGCAATACAAGGAAAAAAACACTTTATTCAATATTCAGGGGAGGTAATTAATTCAGGGTAAGTCACTAGTGATATCAAGTAAAGTATTTAAGTGATCATAAATTATTTGCATCTAAACAATTTTCAAGTTAATAGGAAATGTTTTACTAGATATAAATAATAAGTACACACCGACCAATCTTTTTTTATTAAAAAAGATTTTCTTCTAGCTCAAAGATACCAGGATTTTATTTTTCATAGAATACTATACAATCAAGACAGCCGAGACGATTAGTGTGTTAGTTGACATGTATATAAATTCCTGGTCAAATGAACATACTATTACCAAGTATTTGACTTGCCTCTTATTCACTTGACATATCTCCTTCTCTCTTCGTGTGTGAGTAATTGGCCGCCTTACCCACAACACAAAAAGTAGTGAAGTTTTACTTCTGGTATCCTGGTGATTGTGGTGAACACTTTCGTTGCAATTACTCCCAGGTCAATTCCAACCTGTTAGGTTCCCATTTAGTATCATTTATCTCCCACCCATCTTATGCGGGTATGACACAAGATCTTTTTAATGGGCACCACCCACGAACTGAAGCTCATGGGATGGTAGGCACACAAAATGCGTTTATCCCGTCGGCATTCCTCTTCAATGGTGGCGCCTTAACCACTGGGCAATACACCCAGTCCGTTCTCTTTAAATCACGGGGGCAGGTGCTGCCTCTTGGTATGGACCCCTGGGACCAACAACGTTAACACTACTTTGCCAGTTCTGAGGCTAAAGCCATTGGACCCAGTCCCCGAGGGGCGATGTCAGTTAGGGTCTCATCAAACATATTCTTTTTCAGAATTTTTGAGATGATGCTTATAATTTGTATTATTTAGTGTTATATACCCCTTATAACATCGTGCGTCGAACATTGGGTATATACATGAGAGAGGAAACTCGGGTGTAGAGACTTACTGTTATTTCATTTCTTCTTGTAGTGAGATCGAATGGCAAAACCACAAACCTTTGATGAGGTATCTGCAGCCATCCTTCGTTCCGATTCTTGTAACGTCCGAATCCAAATGTCGGGGAATAGTCGAGTCTATAAGTAGAAGTGACCATTTACCTTATGCCTTATATCACAAAAATCCAACAGAGCCAACAACGGTCCGTCGGTCGAAGAGACAACAAATGGCATGTTTTGTGTGGGGAGGGAGCAGAGAAGGTGAAATGTGACGAGTTCGAGGCGGGCACGAGACAAGTTGTGAAGGTGAAAGCGTGAGTGTCCTTGAGGCCGCGATTTGTAGGTTGCGAGTCTCGTGGCTGGTGAGACGAGAGGTTGTGACGTGTGAAAATTTTGGACAGCGAGGGACGTGGCGGAGAGTGAACAAGACAGATTAGTTTGTCAGAGTTCGTCTCCTCAAAGTTGTAAAAAGTAAATTTGCCTGTGATACGTGTTACTTGTAGAATATATAGGTGAATCTTGGGCGTTAGCATCAGATCAAAAGGCCAAGTGTTACTTTTTTTGGGGGGGGAAACACATCTTTACTGCTTCTGCTATCTTCTTGCTATGGTCGTCATCTTGTCGTCTAGTTTTCTAACTGCTTCTTCTTAGGGCTTCTTCTAAGGGCTAGTTTTTAGCCATGCAATTAATTAAACCACAAGACATTTTTTCTGATCAAGATTTATTTCTCTAGCCAATTTTCTTCCGCGCGGTGAGTTAACAACCCCAGCAGAGAGTTACGCGTGCTTTGTGTTTGAATCTGAGATTGAAACTGAATCTTAACTAACTAAATCACATGACTCGTGAGATTCGCGCCATAGGGAGCTATAAACGTTATTAGTATTTTTTCATTCCCTTATCTGGAAGCCAATGGACCCCTTGAATTCTCGCTACAGGGTCTGTCAACAATTTATACTACCACCTAAAGTATGTAACATTAGATTTTTCGGACAGTTGTCCTCATCTTAATTGTTATGTACACCAGGTGTTGGCCGATGTGCATTCCTGTCTTCGGGTGTTTCATGTCGAAATTTCGGATCTTGTTGTCGAACTCGAGAGACGTCGCTAAATTTCAAACCATTTTTTTTTGTTCTTTTTTTTCTTTCAATGCTTCAAAATACAAAAACAAACAACGTTCGCATGAAAAGGGGCGACAGATGGGAGATAAGGTCGGGTCTAAGTCAAGTCTCACGGTCAGCTGGGAATCTATACATATATAAAGGGTAGTTGCTGTGTATATATGTATGTATGTATGTATGTATGTCTTGATGAAACTATGAAAATAAAACAATTAACGACAAAGTAAATATATTATTATTTCATTTCAGTCTCGGAAGACTATAATAAAGTTTTTGTGCCCCTGATGTTACAGTGCCTCCTGTGACTGTGAAATATATATTATATATACATATTGGATACCATCGGTTCCCTTTTTTTTATTGTGCAAAAATTATGAAGATTTGATTTATATTCAAATATATTTTTAAAAAAATTAAGATATACATGGAAATAACTTTGAATTTCTACTCAAAAATGCCCAACATTTGTAAATCTCAGAAGTTAACAAATCAATACACCACTGTTTTTGCCCCCTCCTCTACCCAGACGATACTGGGTGGCTGCTTCTAATGTTAGAATAAAGTGCCCATTTTGATAGAAAAATAGTCAGTCTTTCTCTCTTAACGGAAACCCCACGTTATAATAAACCCTAATGCTCGGAATTGACACGCACAAAAGATACTGTGTTCATGTGTTCTATGTCGTTTTGCCTTCAGCCTCTTTTGCCTCTTATTCATGCATGAATGAACAAATGGCATAAATGTTATTGTTAGTGACTACTCACCATTTCACCCCAAAATGCTCGTCTACTGCTTAATATATATATATATATATGAAAATAAAATGGAAATTAATCCGACAGTGCGAATATGATATAATGAAAAAACAAAGGATGTTTACAACTGTATGGGCTCATCAGGAGACGGTTTGCACATTCTCTTCTGATAAGCCCATGCAGTTGTAAACATCCTTTGTTTTTTCATTATATCATATTCATATATATATATATATATATATATATATATATATATATAATCCAAAAGTCCAGAGAAGAAATCTTCCTTACGACATAGGTTTTATTTTAAAACAACTTGTCGCAGTTTGAGAGCTCAATGTGTGCTCTTATTGTTAGAGTCACAGAGCAAATTTATATTTAAATAAATAACAAAAGACTTAGAGTGTATTTTGGCAGCATTTTTTCTTTTATACAAGTTTTGTTGAACTGTACAGTCAATTCTTGTCGGACAAGTTTTTGGTTGATCCTTTCTAATTTTCGGGCCATCTTTTTGGTGTCGGGGTGTAAATGGTGTAACAGTCCACCAAAGGTTTCAAAACGAGCGCTTTCGGCAATACAGTTTGCCATCATCAGGTAGGAAACCAAAAACTTGTCCGACAAGAATTGTCTGTACAGTTCAACTAAAACTATATATATATATATATATAATATATATATATATATATATATATATATATATATATATATGTGTGTGTGTGTGTGTGTGTGTATGTGTGTGTTTCATTTATTGGTTAATTTCTCTCAATGCACGGTTGAATCCTTGTGGGCTGGGATTGTTTAATAAAAATTTAATAAAAGCGACAAAGTCTTGTTAATTGATTAATTATCACAAGAGATGACCAGCCCACCAAAAAGAAGCAAGATCAACAAGAAAGACGAAAGCAACCCACTGGATCAACCCTGAAGAATATAGCAGCAGTAGGAAGTATTAGAGTTAACAAGTAAGAGCCCTTATTTCATCTCATCCTTTCTCTACCCTGTATCTATCTATCTATCTATCTATCAATATCTATCTATATCTATATGTATCTATCTTTATATATATCTATATCTATATCTATATATATACACACACACACACACACACACACACACACATATATATATATATATATATATATATATATATATATATATAAGAGATTTATCCAAAACTTGGTAGTAAGGGATGATTCTATATGTGATTTCAAGATCCACTGTACTAATATTGATGATACAGTATGTATAAATACAGTGAATCATTAAATCACTAAAGAGAGCTCAATGTAAAATAACCTTTTAGATTATATACAGAGCAATATTTTATTTATATCTTAACTAGTATTTTCTTTTATACATCATTATACTCTAATGTTTAAATTTAAAATCTTTTTATTTTACTGGTCTATTTATATTTTAATATACTATTCTGTTTTTTCTGTCATGTCACCTTTTTGTCTGTCTGGACACCCTAGAAATCAACTTTGAGATGTATCTCTTTTTTTCTTTCACTTCCTGTTTCTATGGTTACACTCCCACACTGTTAAAAAAAATATATAATTTTTTATTATTTTTGTTTGTTTTTGTCTGAATTTATATATATTCAGCTCTTTGGGGTTTTTTGTGATATGCTCGTTCATAAGTGAATTGAGACCCATCTGATGAGGCAAAAATTTGGGGAGCCGGTTTAAATCAATTTAGATTTATATGGGCTCCAATTTTTGTCGAAATAAATTTATTATGGGATTACTGTATTGAGTTCGAGGAGGACCAATTGACAGAGGTGGGGTCCGGGTACACATTCTTTTGTATAAGCAGCCTCATGGTAGCTGTATGGAACTGAGGTAAGGCAGCTCGAGCACCCCATCCTAAAGTGGCCTCTGCGTATGCGGCACATGACACAGCATGGAAACGTCTCTTACATCTGGGACTGACCACACGTTTGACATGTGTGGCAGGGCCTGCCTGTCGAGGGCTGGGATTCTCGATCACATACGGTCGCATGCGATTGGAAACCTAGAAAGAGGTTCATGTGTGAGAGGAAAGAAAGAAACTTGAATCGGACACTCGGCGTGCTCACATCCGACCTTTTTTTTTTTTTTTTTTCCCCGGTGTGGTGGACCCGTAGATCTCGTCAGATTATCCACCTGCGTTCCCCAAAGTCTCTCAGTCATCATGCCCGGCTTGTCACTGATACTTGACTTTGGGGAAGGAGAGCATGCGGTGCGTGTCGCACAAGCGCACAACATGTAAAACAAAACACGTGCAGATATTTCTACAAGTCTCAGAGCTATGGAGGAACGGTGAGTTGTGTAGGCCTGACGGGTTAGCAACATGCCTCGGCGAGGTTGCGGGTGAATAACAGCCCCTTGGTTAACACTGTTCACCCAGCCATTTGAGGAGTGTCTAGAAAAGATAACCTAAACAAATGCCGGATCAGCTATCAAGCTGGACAGAAACCATCGCTTCGACGGATGTCCACATTAGCTGGGCTGAAAACAAAACACTACAACACAAAACAACGCTAACAATAGCCTCCTGGAATGTCTGGACACCTCCCGATCTTGAGAGATTGGAAACTACATACTAGTATTGTGACAGGGGGAGCATTTCGATATGGGGCCGACATCGATGCCCTTGCAGAAATCAGTTTCAGCTATAAGGACCAATTGACAGAAGGGGGTGGGCTGGATACACATCCTCATGGAAAGACAGGCTGATGATAGCTGTAAGAAGTATGAGGTAAGTTGACTAGAGCCCTCCATCTGAAGCAACACATGACGGACACCATGCAAACATTTCCTACATTGAACTCTGACCTGTGTGGCAGGGCCTGTATGTCGAGGGTCTCACATGAGTGACAGGGTACATAATTAAAAAAAAAAAAAAAAAAAAAAAAAAAAGCTGGACCCGTGGGCCATCTGCGCACTCACAACTGCTCTCAACTGAACTACTTGTAAAATGGCCTTATTCTGTCAAGAAGCGGCAATCACCATATATATATATATATATATATATATATATATATATATATATATATATATATATATATATATATATATATCTTTGAAAGGAAGGAAAACTCAATAAACCGTCATCCTGTAATAAATTTATTTCGACCAAAACTTAAAAGGCTTTTAGAAATTTAAATAAATTTTCCAAACCTCAAAAAATTTCAGTCTCATCAGACAGACGGCACAGTTATATCTATCTATCTATTATATCTATCCATATCTTCCTATCTATATCTATCTATCTATATATTATCTCTATCTATCTACCTATATATATATATATATATATATATATATCCCCTCTCTCTCTCTCTCTCTCTCTCTCTCTCTCTCTCTCTCTCTCTCTCTCTCTCTCTCTCTCTCTCTCTCTCTCTGTGATTATATACCCTAGATGTGGGTATACAAGAAAAAATGGATTCGAGCCTTTCCAGAGGGCATCCACGCAAAGTAAAACGCAGTCTTGTCCATTATTTAAACTTAGAGCGCACAGTCCTATTTTCTTACAGCGATACCCCATACGCCAAGTGCGCCTCTTTGTGGACGCGAATCGACGAAACACAGCCAGTGTAAATCAATCGATAAAAGAACCAACACACTATTAAGGAGTTTTCTCTAATAATTTTGCTATTTGCAATCGAGTATATTCACAGGGAAATGTTTTGTGATGTTATTTCGTTAGATACATTAGTTATTTGTTTGAGACCGATACAAATCTTTTGTTTGTCTGCCGTATACTTTCATACTTATATATACACATAGATATATTTATGAATATGTGTACGTGTATATATATATATATATATATATATATATATATATATATATATATAATATATATATGTGTGTGTGTGTGTGTGTGTGTGAGTGTGTGTGTGTGTGTATATGTGTTAGTGTATATGTATATATGTATATATGTATGTGTGTATATATATTTTAGTGTATATATATGTTTATATGTGTGTATATATATGCGTGTGTATGTGTATATATATATATTGAGTGCATATATATAGGTTTCTATGTGTATATATATGCGTGTGTATGTTTGTATATATATATATGTATGTGTGTATATATATATATATATGAGTGCATATATATAGGTTTATATGTGTATATATCTATGAGTATGTGTATATATATATATATGAGTGTATATATATATATATGTTTATATGTGAGTATATATATATAGGTATATATATATGTGTGTATTTATGTTTATATATATGTTTATATGTGTGTCTATATATGTATGTTTATTTATGTATATGTACATATGTATATGCTAATATGTATATATGTATTCATATATTTATAAGTATATATATATATAATTATATATAGTCTATATATATGTACGTATATATATCTATATATATGTGTCTATATATGTATATATATATATATATTATATACATATATGTAGGTATATGTATATATAAGTGTATATACAGATGTATATGAAGATTATATATATATATATATATATATATTTATATATATTATGTGTGTATATATGTATATATATATATATATATATATATATATATATATATATATACATATATGTAGGTATATGTATATATAAGTGTATATACAGATGTATATAAAAATTATGAATATATATTTATTTATGTGTGTGTTTATATATATATATATATATATATATATGTATATATATATATATATATATCTGTGAGTGTATTTCTTTTCCTTATTCAATAAAAAGGAATTGGTCAGATCTTTTCTAACCCGAAGTGAATACTTCAGAAAAATGTCTCGCTAAAATGAACAAGTTAATTATTGCTTTTTTTTTTTTCATCTCGTTTCCTTGTTCAATGAAATCGGCTGCAAGCCATCTTGCTCAAAAGCGTGCCATAATGACGCCACTGAAAACGGCGGCCATTTTCTCGCCTTCCGTTTTGGCGCAATTATCAGGGCCAAAATAACAAATTGAATTTTGAGATCAGGAAAGTAAAAGATTCAGTTGAAGGAGGCAGCTTATTGCGTTAGAACGAACGGGCGATAATGAGGTTTAGAAAGGATATTCAAAAAAAAATCTGTTTAGAGGTAATATTCAATCTCAACTGATCGATTCGTTAACGTTCTAGGAGATACTGCAGATACTATCTTTCCCCGATTTCAGTTTTCAGTTCTTAATAGTGAGATACACATACTGGTCATCATGAACTTTGGTTTAGTAAATTCCTACAATAAAATTATGCTTGCGTATTATCTGAAATGAATTTAATTGTTATTAAGAACACATTTTATGATATTTTTGTGTTAAAGCATGCAGTTGTATTAATTCGAATAAGTTTATATTTTTTGTTTATATCGTACGATAATTCAAAATGTGCTTTGGTTTAGTAAATACCTACCATAGAATGATGCTTGCGCATTATCTGAAATGAACTTAATTGTTATTAAGAACACATTTTATGATATTTTTGTGTTAAAGCATGAAGTTGTATTGATTCGAACAAGTTTGTATTTTTTGTTTATATCGAACGATAATTTAAAATGTGATTTGGTTTAGTAAATTCCTACCATAATATTATGCTTGTGCATTATCTGAAATGAACTTAATTGTTATTAAGAACACATTTTATGATATTTTTGTGTTAAAGCATGAAGTTGCATTGATTCGAACAAGGTTGTATTTTTTTTGTTTATATCGTACGATAATTCAAAATGTGTTCTTAATAACAATTAAGTTTATTTCAGATAATGCGCAAACATAATTTTATGGTAGGAATTTACTAAACCAAAGTTCATGATTACCCATATACTTAGGGCCGGTTTACCACGGTAGTTGCAACGTTTCGATTTCGATACTATTCCTCGCCAACACAGTACATGAATGCACAGCTTTGGTAATCTGATCTGTGCGGTAAAGCATTTGGGAGCTGATGGTTGGTGTGGCACTCCACCACAGCAAAAAAGTGTTATATACCCTTCTAACATATCTCGGGTATATAATGGGCGAGAGAGAGAGAGAGAGTAAGAGAGAGAGGGGAAAGAGAGAGAGAGAGGGGGGTATGTGATAGGATGATATGAGGGGTTCTTACTTGCTTTCGCTGTCTTCTGGTTCCTGCTGATTGTCGGCCGCCATCTTCTCTTGGGCTGTTTTCTCGGGCTGGTTCTGCTTTCTGTTTGGGCTGGGTATCCATGCATTCTTATTTTAATCAGTCAACAACTCTTTGTTGTTTTTCTTTAAGTTTTTATAAAGAACAACCAGAGCCCACAAAACCGCGCGGCTTGAGGAGCGACATCTCGAGAGCTGACCACAGCGTCCGCTCTCAGCTAGTAACTAGTCACAACTAATCTAAAAATGTCCCACGCCTCTAATGGCTGATACTAAAAACTCCGAAGACTTCTTTTTTTATTTGTAAGCTTTTTATATTTCTTACTCTGAAAAATGTATGTGGTTACCTAACCCCTCCGACAAAAACCGGATTTGACGATTGCGGTACCAATTCTAAACGAAGTAGAACTGGTTTGAATTCAGTGTTTTCCTTCTTCTAGATTAGTTGTCTCACTAAGTTTTAAATGTCCATTAAGCTCTAGTTTTTACCCATTGCTGGATATAATAAATAAATCATTGTCTTTTTTGTGCCCGGGGTATGATACTATACTGCAACATATGATGAGTCTCTAGATCTGGACACCTGGAGAGTATATATATATATATATATATATTATATATATATATATATAATATATATATATATACACACTTCTTAATGAACATGCACACACACACGCTCGCACACACACACACACAACATGACGGTTGTTTCGATGTCGTCTTTCGTAACATATACACACGCGCACACACGCACACCCACACAACACCTAGAAAAATGCTCAATGTCATTTTTCGATACATACGCACACACACACACACACACACGCACACACACACAACTAGAAAAATGCTCAATGTCATTTTTCGATACACACACACACACACACACACACACACCATAAAAGAAGAATACTTGATGTCATATTTCAAACCGTCTGTCTCTCCAGCGTTTCTCAATTTTCAATTTATTCTAAGGACGTTAACTCCCTTTCAAAACATCTTTGAACAGATTGATAAACAAGGACTATCACAGTCTTCTCATTATTCTGCGATAATTTTTTTTTGTTTACTCTTCCTTATATCAACAAAAGCCCTGAAGAAGATCTACTCAAAAGATCGAAACAGTGCAGCGTCGGCTAATAAACTTACCACTCATTTGATTTAAACCTGTGTTTTTCAAATTTCTCAGTATACTACATATATATAATATATAATATATATATATATATATATATATTGGGAAGATATGTGCTTAATTGAACTCATACCTAAGTTTGAAAATAAGTTAATAATTAATGAATTTAGGCGGGTATATATGTTCATATATATAGACTCTCCGCCTGTTAGCTTGGCAGTCGAGGTTTCGAGTCACACACGGAGCAGACTCCCATGTCTATAACCTTGCTGATGAGACCTAATAGGTCGAAATGTAAGGCTAAATCGAGCCTTACATTTGAACATATATGCCCGCCTAAATTCAGTAATTATTAACTAATTAATTTTGAAAATTAGGTATCACTTCAATTAAGCACATATAATCCAAAAATTGTCGGCTTAAAGCCATATAAAAATAAAAACACATTTGTTTGTTTACTTAACCTCATATACATATATATATAATCAGCCCTTCCGCACGAGTGGAGTGGTAGTAACTGTCTCATCTATGGGTTAAATAGAAAAATGAATTAAAAATTTTCTACAAGGAAAATTGAGTATAAAATGAAATTGAGTATCCATCAAGAATGAATAAAACAAAACGTCTTTGGCATAAAATAACCCAATAAGGGTTGACATGCCGTAAAAATCAACCAACCAACCAACCAACCAAACAACCAACCAGATATCCAGAACAACAGCCTCCCCACCGGGTGAAGTTAAGTGTCATACCGGGGTCATCCCATTTTGCAGAGAATGCAGTCTGCGCATTCTAAACATTTCCGACTGGGCGATAATTCCGTTGAGGCTCACTTATTTTGTTCAGTTACATTTTCTTATTTGAGTTTATGGAGCATCACTGCTTGTTATACAGAAAAAAAAAAGTAAAATCTTGTCCGTTCACTCTGCACCTCCATCTTACCACCAGCAAAAAATGCTCAGCCCGGAAATAGAAATTTTCTCACTTAATTTTTTTTTCTCTAAATTTCCCAAGTGTATCTTTATTTTTCTCTTTCTTTCTTTAAAACTTATTCTCTTGCAAAAGGAAAGATTTTAGAGAAAAAAAAATTGATACGAGATAACGTTTCAATTTCAATTTTTTTTATTTAATAAAAAAAATGCTGCAATTTATTCATTCATATTTTTGCAAACATTCAGATTTGAAAAAAATATATAATTGAAAAAGTAGAAAAAAAAAAAAGCCAGTATCGTTCAAATAATTACGTACCAACGTATTGATATTTTTTTAAAGCAACACAACCTTGAAATGTCATCACACCCGTTCATAAATGTTAGTGGGGCCACGTGGTTATATAACTGGACTTATAGGGATTGGCCCCTATATTTTACAGCATGTGGAATTAACCAAATTAAAATAATTAAGTTTTCTTAAATAACTAGTTTTACAATTATATAAGCTAATTTTAGAAAGATGTAAACAAAAGAGAATCAAATAAATATTAGTTTAGAAATATTTTAACAACAATAGAAACAATGGTTTTGAATTCCATGGAAAAATATGTACGCCATCGGAATGTACCAAAATCATTCGATATTGCATCATTGCAAATCACCTGATAGTTGATGAATATTTTAGCTTAATGATCACGTAGACAATGACAAAAAGAAAATTATAAAAAGGCCCATACAGCTGAAAAACAACAGACAGTGGGAGATTACGCTCTTCCTGACTCGAATGTCCTCTAACTCGACAGTAGGAGCGAAAGTTCTCCTCCAACATCGACACAATGGGGAGAGGTCGCTGCCCGAAGACACAAAATGATATATCAGGTTGGTCTCGTATTTTCGTTTCCAATTCTCTCTCTCTCTCTCTCTCTCTCACTCTCTCTCTCTCTCTCTCTCTCTCTCTCTCTCTCTCTCTCTCTCTCGCTCAACAACAACAAATTTCAATCACAAGTTTCAATCACAGACAAAACTGCTACAATGTTGACACAACCAATCGCACAAATATAAACAATACATGTCACACTTGTCACACACAACTATGTACAGACACATACAGTCGGCAACATCCCTAAAAGAACAATTGAATATACCAATTGTAAATTAATGTATATAAAGTTTGTTTCCTTTATTAATTTTGTCTTCTTCTTTTGTTTTCTATGGAAACTTCATTTCCGTAGTCTGATACATTTAAATTGTGGTGATCAAAATTCGGATCTTCTTCAACTCCTCAACTAAACACTCACCAAACAACCACGGTCCCTACAGACTTCCACTACATTATTGTCCGTTTCGAATTACGTACGTTCAAAATCGTTAATTTCATGCAACGTATTTCAGCTTGACTGATTTGTGTGAATAGATATACATAATATATATAATTTGATGATAATGCCTCTTAGATAAATAAAGGTAATGTGAACATTCTAAAATGCTCCTAAAATAATCTTCCTCTGAGTTTCACGTGTCTGATATTCACCTAATTAGATGAATGTAGAAGAGCATTACCCAAGTAGAATAAGTTAGTGGCTTGTGTTGTTACACACTGGACCCGTCAAAGAACACGAACACTTGTATTTATGAAAATATAAGATGACATCTTTATTTCCTCGGTTTTATGCAGACTGAGAGTCGTTAGCAGGGCTTTCGAAAACGTGGAGCCTTCAGGAGTTCTCGTCAAGCGATCTCGAACCTGATGTTTGTCTGCCAAATCGATTTTCACGTCCTTTTTTTTTTATTGTAGTCTAACTTCCGGTATCACGCCTCTTTGATCGTGACACCTACGCAGTTTTCTGTAGACACACCTCTTCGCCTACGCAGCCTGTTTTCATTGGTTATGGTTACGCCTACAGATTTTCTGTGCCTAAGAAGTGTCAAATGTACACCTGCATCTTTAGGTGCCAAAGGTCAGTTCAGGGCTTTATTTCCGGTCCGCACTTGACACCCACACACGTCCTGCGTGTATCCCGGTCCCCAGATGCAACCGATTGATCAGGCAATATATTACAGTGCCTGCTATAAAATATTGTGAAAAAAAAATTTTTTATGGCATATCAACCTCAATGTGTCATTTAATGCCGACAAAGTTTTTAAATAAATTCATTCTTAATGGACACACAATTTTTTTATAAACACATTTTTCTATTTAGCCCATAGATGGGAACCTAAACTGAACTATCACTCTGGGTCAGAGTGGACCAGTGAGCAATGGTGATGAAGGGATGCTCAACATACCCCAAACCACCAGAACTGGAACCTCGCCATCAGATAGAGTTTAACGTCATTCCAGGATACATCACCCACTGCTTTCTAACACCTATATGATAAAAAGGGTTGAACAATAGGGTTGGGACAATCATGTAGGTATTCGGGCTTGAGGTGACCAGCCGATTGATCAGAGGAAGCCTCTCCGACCACCCGTCTAGCCTAATTAAGGACCAAAGGGGAGTGTTGCATGTCATGGACTGCTCATCCAACAGAATTCCGTCTTTAAATATATCGGATCGCAACCCACGGCCAACAGGTGGCTCCTTTGCGGGGTCTTACCCCTCTGCAACGGTGCAGTCAGTGTATTCTAAAGCCCCGGTTGACAGGGATGAACAATAAATACTTTTTTTTTTACTTCAAGACACACATTCAAAGGAAGCATCAGCTTTTCAAAGAAAACGGAGGTATTCCGGTTTCATTTTTGAACGAAGTAACGTTGCATAGGACCAAACTCAGGTTGTATTAGTATAGTCATTTGTAGTAGTCGTCGTCGTTAGTTCAGAAACAACATAAGCAAGTTCGTTAGTCACAATTGGGCTGTTTATTTCTTTCTAGGTTCGTGGGTTCTTTCAGAGAGAGAGAGGAGAGAGAGAGAGAAGAGAGAGAGAGAGAGAGAGAAGAAGAGAGAGAAGAGAGAGAGAGAGAGAAGAGAGAGAGACGAGAGAGAGAGAGAGAGAGAGACGAGAGAGAGAGAAGAGAGAGAGAGAGGGGTTAAGGTCAAATTATTCTATCATAAATCATTATTACTGTACCACTATGCGCAAAACATCACGGACTCGGGAAGCTCCGTCCGCCCCCTACGAAAACCCAGCCGAAAAGGCACGGTTTTCTCTTCTTCTGTTTCTCGTCCCAGGCGTGGAGGGTCACATCCGTTTCCAGTCAAACCCGGAACTTTCTGTTTTATTTTTAAGTCTATTTCCGGGGCCATTCGTCGGTCAATTGCTGGCACCCCGTTTGAGTGTTTACCCTCCAAACTTTAACCTTTTTTCTTATGTTCTTTTTCTCTTTCTTCATCTTCTCTCTCAGAAATCGATTACCGTTTGGGTTTTTTAAATCCCCAAATTTTCCTGCTTAAATCTCTATTTTTGCCCTTCAGCGTTGAACTTATTTTATCACAATGATTAAAACTAACCCTGGTGATGTAGTTGACAAAGAAGACACTTGATTCTACATGTGCATTTACCAGAGGGTGAGTCAAAAAAGTTAATGTAATTTTGTTTAGGACAGGTATAATTTACCAAAATAGGAACATGTATCATACATCAAAGTGAAGCTGGTCGCTCTGTGATTCAAACCCCTACTTCCTCCAATAAGTTAGTGTTTCTCTCAATAGAAAGTTCCACCTTCGAATGAGAGCATGTATCCCTTCTCGGTAAAATTCGTTGATTGTTCTTTTTGAGCCACAACTTCAATACAGATTCACTTTCTTCCGTCACTGGAATAATGTTTGAGGAACTCATGCTATCATATATTCGGCCCCATGAAGTAGGGTTTGAGAGGCAACACACCCTACTATCATGCTCCTTACTTTACGTACAATATCCCCGTGCTACGAAACGCTAAGTAAGGCGAGGGCGGAATCGAACGCTGGAACATTTGGTTCCTTAGGTGGATGCTCAAATCCGACTGAACTAAACTTGCCCTATATATATATATTGTCAACGGTGATGAATAGATAATTATATTAATCAAGTAATAAATGAGAGAAAAATCAAATAATAATAAAAAACAAACAAAGACTAGTAAAACAAAAAATGGAAGAAACATTATATGGACACTTCAAATCGACAATCGAAGGGTTGCACATTGAAAGAATTGGACATGGTTAAGAAAAGGAAACCTCAAAAGAGAAACCTGAATCATTAATAATTGGGCTGCAACAAAATTAGTTGCCATAGGACAATTATATCAAGAGCGAAAAATTGATAAGAACCCACTGCAAAATAGTAATGTAGTCTGTGCGGAATCAGAGATGAGGACTGTAAACCATGTACTATACGAATGTACAACTAGCACAACGGGAGTACAAAACTAGACAACGAATGTGGTTGGGAGGTGATCCACTGGGAATTAATGCAAAAAATTAAATTTTGACCATACAACAAAATGATATATGCATAAACCTAGAATCTGTTTCTTGAGAACAAAAACGTCATAAATTCTCTGGAACTTTGAAATAAAAAGATCACCTATCCGAGCAAAAGACCAGACATAGGTTGTTACAAGAAAGTACTTGTGAACTGTGGATTTTGCATTCCAGCAGATCAACAGGGTGAAGCAGAAGGAAAATGAAAAAATTGACAATATCTGGACCTTGCCAGAAGAACTGAAAAGTTATGGAATATGAAAGGAAAGTGGATACTAATTGTAGTTGGTGTACTTGGAACGGTCACAAAAAGGATTGGAAAAGGGTTTAGAAAGACTGGAAATCAGAGGAGAGGATGAAACGCATTCAGAAACATCTGCACTGCTGCAATCTGCCAGAAACTCAGAAGAGTCCTGGAGACCCCTGAGGAGACTTGCTTGTCACTCAGACTCAAGTGAAAGACCATCAGTCAATGTCGATAAATTACTCAATTAGGTAGTTATAATAATTAATATATAATAATATATATTATTTATTATTAATTATTATTATTAATTATTGGTTGTTGTGTTGTTGTTTGTTGTTGTTGCGATAGGAACGTAGATAACCTATAAGAAAAATTGAAGACTCAAAAGGAGTAAATAATAACAATAATAATAATCAATAACTATCTGATTCACAGCTTTTGAGTTTTTTTCACATCAGCGTTAAGCTGATAGCTTTTCACTGGGGTCTGAGTGACAACAAGTATGTGCAGTATTTCCTGGATGGATTCGCTTCTCCTGATTTCCACATTTTCCAAGCTTTTTACAAGCTTTTTGGGAACCTTCCAAGTGCACCAAATAAAATTGGTATAACTTAGACATTCATACCATCACTTTTTCAAGTTCTCTGGCAAGGTCGCAGATATTTGTCGCATTTGGTTCATTTTCCTTAACTTCAACCATGTGATCTGCTGGAACTAAACAATCCACCATTCACAGTTCTTTCTTTTTTGTTAATCAACTCTAGGTCTGCTTCTTCTTGCTGGGATAAGGTGATCTGTTTTTATCTCAAAGTCCCAGAGAATTTTATGCGTTTCGTTCTCAAATAGAAATATTGAAGAAAAGTTCTAAAACTTTGTTGTGTTGCGCTTCGACGTCGTATAAAATACTTTAAATTTCTAGTCATCGTCCTTTCATCAATCACTGCCGTTTCCCAAATAGTTCGCTCGTGGAACACCGATTTTTTTTTTAATTGACATTTTTCACTCTAATTAAGTAATAATGAAGTGTGTCAATTGCAAAAAAGCAAAGTTGACCCATCACGCATAAAATACAAACAGAGTTTAATTATAAGGACCGTGCACTTTATGTCTAAAACATGCAAACATGAATTCCCTTATTTTTGAGATCACGAATATTCAATTTTAGAACTTTGTCTCTTGTGGCACAACAGATTTCTGTTTATTATTGTAAATATTTGTTTTTTCGGTTTTTATTTCTTGTCATTCGTACAACTCCTGTAATTCGTTTTGTTCGTTCGTTCGTTCTCATCTCTCTCTCTCTCTCTCTCTCTCTCTCTCGTCTCTCCTCTCTCTCTCTCTCTCTCAGAATTAACATTCCTGTGACTTCTCCTCTCTTTTCTCTCTCTCCCCTCTTTCGTTCTCTCTCTCTCTCTCTCTCTCTCTCTCTATAATAATATATAATATATACTATATATATATATATATATATATATATTATATAATCCAAAAGTCCAGAGAAGAAATCTTCCTTACGACCAAGTAGTTTTATTTATAAAACCTGTCGCAGTTTGAGAGCTCAATATATGTCTTTTTTTAATGTTAGTTGTATATATATTATATATATATAATATATAGTATTATCATTTATATATATATATATATATAAAGGAAATGCTAGAATTAAATCTTCTGTTATATTGTTTACTTATATAATCATTTGTTTTCTTCTCGGCTTTATTTCTTGTCATTCGCTACCAGTCCTGTATTGTTCTCTCTCTCTCGCCTCTCTCCTTCCCTCTCAACTCTCTCTGTCTCTCTCTGTCTGTCTGTCGTCTCCTCTCTCTCTCTCTCTGTCTCTTCTCTCTCTCTCTCTCTATATAATATATATAGTCATTCACAGACACGTGGTTTTTTTTTTTTTTTTTTTTTTTTTTTTTTTTCGACTTATCAGTCTTCTTCAGTGTGGCTAGACATTTCGTGAGCTACCTAACAGCCGGGTTAGAAATCCGATCGTTTCAGCAGCATTGGAGCAGCTTACCCTTTTGGTCTAGTCACACCCACAGAATATGAGGGGATTTTTATCTGTTTTAATACATCATATCTCTATGTATGTTAAAATGCCGTCATACAGTGCTCCATCCCATTTTAATAGGAGAGCGTGCGTTTACGCTTTAGTTTGCGGGCGTCAGTCGGAATCCTCTTACCAAAGTGCTCAACCTAGGGAGACGCTGGAGCGTTATATAGTCACCACAGACATGTGATATATATATATATATATATATATATATATATATATATATATATATATAAAGTAAAAAATAGTAATAGAAGATTTAGATGTTTTCAGCTTCATAGCCTATTTCAAGAAGCCTAGACCAAGTGTCTAAGTGTTCCTAATCTTTGAAAACACTAGATATCTTGGGATAGGCTTCTTGAAAAATAGGCTATAACGCTAAAAATCTAAATTTTTGTAATATTTACTCATATAATTTTGCTTCAGTGAACACTGGTAATAAAGCACACAT
Source organism: Doryteuthis pealeii (assembly GCA_023376005.1). NCBI lineage: Eukaryota > Metazoa > Mollusca > Cephalopoda > Myopsida > Loliginidae > Doryteuthis > Doryteuthis pealeii. The sequence goes on from CM042167.1 coordinate 81,980,944, forward strand.
TGAGCTCTGCAACTACGACACTTTTTATTAAAAAGCTCTAATGTCGTAAGAAGATTTTCCTCTCAGGATTTGATTAATATATATATATATATATATATATATATATATATATATAATAAGGAGAGTTTTCATATTTCATAAATTTTATAATTTGCTTGGAGCATTGTGTAGTATTGGTTAGGAGGTTGATTTAGAAAGCTTATCACATTGCAGTTGGAATAAAATTTACAAAAATAATAAATACGGTAAAATGGTGTTGTGTGTTTGAACTACTGTAATTTTTATTCTTTCTTGAATTTCGAGGTAATATCTTTTCACAAGGTAAAATGACCATTTATAAAAAGATTGAACTGAAGGCAGTCCAGATATGGGCATATTGCCATAGCTTGGACTGCTTCAGTTCAATTCTTGTGATAAAGAGGTATTACCTGAAAATTTCACGAAAGATTAAAAATACAGGTCAACACACACAGCTACTGTACCGTATTATTATTTTTTATTTAATTCCAAACTGCATTGTGATAGCGTTCCTAAATCAACCTCCTAACCAATATATATATATAATTAATATATTATATATAATATATAATAATGACTAGGGGAAAAGGAATGTTGGGCGGCCATGGTTAGATAGAGGACAAACTGAAAACAACCTTTCAAAGCAACATCCCGAAAAATTGGCTAACTAACCGTTAACCAATAGAGATCATTATATCAAAAAGGCGTACGAAAATCTTTCGTCACTAGTATTGATCTTCTGAAATGGCAAGTTAAAGAAAAAAGGACACTTCTAATACCCACAGTGACTGCATCCTGCACGATGTTCATTTTTGCATTACCTGCGGGATTGTTTGCAAAGTCACTGGCTCGATTGAAGTGTCACGAGAGACACATACACCACACATACAAAAACCGTTGCAATGTAAGTTGAATGCATACTCATACATCGAAAATCGTCGGGAGAGTTCACACACAACACACACAACACACCCACACACACACAATATATATATATATATATATATTATATTATATAATAAAAGGAGAAATAAGAATGACTCACTAGTTAGAACGACTACGTTGAAGTAAGAATCTCAATCCACGTCTAACGTGCCTAACATACCGAAACGTTATAACGCCGATCACTAACCTACAATAAACACCCATCTTGTAAAAACACACCGTTTTTCTACCTTTCTCCACACATCACACACGCAACACAACAAACGCATACACACAACTCACACACACATCACACACACATATATTATAAATATATATATTATTACATAATATATAATTTATTTTTATTCAATTAATAATATAATATATATATATATATATATATATATATCATCGTCATCATCATCATCATGTCGCCGCATGCAGCACGGTTATACTCGAAATGTCAATCGAAATACTTTCGGGGCTAGTTTGACTCATCAATAGACGCCGACTTAGAGATGAGGAGCAGGTTAGTTTCCTAACTGAACTGTTTTGAATCCTGGCCGTTGCCCGCCTTGAGGGCTCATCCGCCAGCATCGCGTGAGATACACCGTTGACCCCATTTTGGGTCATCCGCCATGTCCACATCCCACCACGCTGTACCGCATGGTTTCATTTGGTGAGGTAAGATGCATAATCCTGCCTCGAGTAATATATAATAATATATATAATAATATATATAGTATATAATATATATATATATATAATGTATTGATTAAAGCCTGAAGAAATACCAAAAGATCCTGGAAAATACGTGTTGCATATGTAAGATAAAAAGATATTTTTTTTCTGAAAACACATAATCCATTTTTGGCGAACGTTCTTTTTTTTTATAAAATATTGAATTTTCTCCCTATCGAACCAGAACAACATTTATATATATATAATATATATATTATATATATATTATTAATATATAACGAGAAGGGCAAACACATTTTCTATTTTATGTCAATGATTTCCCATAAATTGTTCCTTAATATTGTGTTATTTCATAAATATTCCCCTGTCTACTTCCCCTTCTCTCTGTTGTTTCTTTGGTTCTCTTTTTGTCAATTTTCCATCTTTCCTACCAACTTATTCTTCTCTTCACATTTCTTTATTATTATCAACATATTGATCTATATATTCCCTCTTAATATCATCAATCTATCAGAAAAGGAATGACTTTTCTCAGAAAGTGACAAATCTTAAGAGCATTGAACTCTTGAAAGCAGTGGATATTATCATATGCATATATAATAATAACACAGTAAGGTAGTTAGAAATACAGAAGGGGGTGGGCTGGATACACATCCTCATGGAAAGACAGGCCGATGAAGCTATAAAAAGTTTGAGGAAGGGGACTCGAAGCCTTCCATCTGGAAGTGACAACATTGACGGACGCCATGGAAACATTTCTAAATTGAAGTCTGAACCGGTTTGCAAGCGCCTGTAATGTCGGAGGATTTCATATGTGTGATAGGGTAATAAAAAACAAGCTGGATCCGTGGCCATCTGCATGCTCACAACTGCTCACACTGGACTACTTGTAGAAAATGGCCTATTCTGTCAGAAGCGGCATCACCGTAGGTAGGACTATATAATTAAAAGACATGTAATAAACATATTCAATTCTAAAATTATCCGCCCCCTCTCTCTCCCCCCTCTCTCTCTCGTCTCTCCTCTCCCTCTAATACTCTCTCTCTCTCTCTCCTCTCTCTCTCTCTCTCTCCTCTCTCTCTCTCTCTTTGTATGTGTGTAGTAGGGAAAGCAGATGTCTGGAATTAGGTGTATGGAATCAATCGGTATTTCAAAAATTTTCTCTATTAAATTAAATTTATTGGTCTAAATATATTGAAAGAATGATAAACTTACGTTTCAATTTCTCTTTCTCCTAAAAACTTAAAAATTCCCCCCTTCCCCAAATGGAAAAAAAAAAAAATTTTTCTTTTTTTTTTCTCTTTTTTTTTGGCCCCTCCCTTTCTTTCTTTCTTTTCTTTATAAATTCATATATCATTGAATTAAATAATCTAATCTGCATTTGTTTAATAATTTTTTTATGAAGTCAGAATTGGTTAAACTACGTCAATAGCTCTACGTCACAACTTACACACAAATATTCTTATGCTATATACACCCAAAATTTGAGTTAAGCATTTTAAAATTGTTTTTTACTCTCGTCCTTTTTTTCCTTATAAGTAACAAAGATTAATCTAAAAAGTTTAAAAATAAATAAATACCTACTATTTTGGTGTAAAATTGAAGTGTGACAATTGTCAAAATAATTGTTGAATTAATTACATGCACGCAACATTTTATTCGTGAGGGACGGGGCTCATTTTCATTTCAAAATTGTTTTTTTTTTTTTTTTTTAACTCCTTTAGTAAATATGGGATTTTGTCTTACTTATAATACAAACCGCCTCTGACATTGAACTTTTTTAATCCCATCCTCCTTCAGGCAATGTCCTTTCAAAAATTAATTTTTACGACGCGCGCAGAGTATTTGTTATTACTTTATTAATACACGACAAAGAAATATTGAAAAAATGTAGCCAAATTGGCTAAGTTAAATATCGTTGGACTTCACATATCTTATCATTATTAAGGTAATCCAGCACCCAACAAGGAACAAGAGATCGTTGTGCGTTCCCCTATATAGAAGGAAAACTTGTTGTAAACCTTTTAAAGTTCATATGATGCTCCTATACTAAATTTTTAAACTAGGTATTATAATGTGTTTATACTGTTTTGTTTTAGGAATGTTTTTGGTAAGTAAAAAAACAACAAAAAGGCAAAGCAAAAACGGCAAGGCCAATTTTATTGTACAGGGTTGTCCATAAATATGTGGCACATCAATAAGCCACCCTAACTTTAAAGTGCACATGGACTTTGTGGAAACCCTGTATAAGTTAATAGAGGTAGGCATAAAATCTAATAATGAACCCAAGATATTTCATTAACCTTAAATCAAAACAAGGTAAGAATAATACTGGCTAAATCATTCATTATCAGATGTAAATGGTAAATTATGAGAATTGTTTGTGAACAAGGACTTTACTGTAAAATTTGAAAAGTCCTGGAAAATGATTTCCTAGAATGTGTCAGACTCTGGTTGATAAATAATTTTTTCTTATTTTTCTTCCGCACTTTTCAGTGAAATTAAATATCTACCTTGAAATATTTTCAGTCTTGTAAAATATCTAAGATGATGATTTTATAGAAATTAAATAAGTTTTATCAGAAAAGAAATGTGCTAAAATAATTCTTTTATTGAAATAGCAATATATGCACCCTCCCGGGTCAGTTTTAAAGTTTTAATATAATAAAATATTCATTAAATTAAGAAGCCTAATGAAACGAATAAGAATTCAGATAAAATATTTTGGAACAGAGGGGGTATAATCGGAAAATTAGAACAACTTTGAAACTAACTGTTCCATCCATTTTTCCCTTACTCCCGTTTTTCAGTGGTAATTTCCCTAATTTAACTTATTTAGTTAAAATAGGAAGAAAAAATAAATTACAGTTATTTCCTTTATGTTAATAGAATTTTTTGTAAGATTTATCCCCGGAGATTTTTGCTCATATTTATTAAAGAAAGAACCAAACAATTAGAAATCAATATATACTTAAGCATATATTATTAAAATCAAATTTTTTTTTAAGATCAATAATGCAAATTTAGCCTCCCATTCACACTGTAAAACCGCTATTCTCGTTGAATATATAAATATATTGCATGTTATTAGTATGTCGATATGGTCTAACAGTGGCCCTTGAATGATTAATCAACGCCGTATTAGGCAATCCCACACTCATGATTTAAAGGGGCTAAGGCTGGCATTGCCAGTGCTGAGGTAATCGCCCCGTTGAGAGTTGAATGAACGAGGGATTCGTGAGCTTTTTCAACCTGCTATCATAAGTTCGGTTTTACAGTCAGGCAACCACTTAATACTGTCCTACGTACAAGTGGAGGAATTAAGCTATGTAGAATATTGTGTAACTTTAATGAAATGTAAAAATAATAAATGATGCTCGGTTCTAATAAACTAAAGTATACCCATGGAGAATGTATTGTAATAAGCACATCCCAGCGGATTGAACTGTATTAAATTGCATGTTTCCGTGTTCAGACATTACAAGAGTGATGCCCAAATCTATCCATTATAATGCGATATTAATATTGTTACAGTTTGCAATATGAGGAACAGCTCATTCTATATGAGGAAAAAGCATGGAGATAGTAAATCTAAGTTGCTTGTATCGTAAAAACATTCTTATAAGAAACTTGGATATTTAATAATAAGAAAAAAAATAACAATCCTCACGTGGTTCTAATCCTTTAAGGTGTACACATCCAAAAATGTTACTGGTCCTAAAGTCTAATGTTGCATTTTCACTTCGCGAAGTTCGTTCATGGACTATCGCCTTGACAATTTGCGATTTTATACTAGCGGGAAGGCCAATGAGATGAGAGCACGCAATAGCTAGAGGAAGATATATTTATTTCCTTAACGGAGTAATGTCTCTCGAGAGTAAGGGAAAAAGTCCGCGCCTTCTATCCCACGGAAAGTGGCGTAATTACGATGTTAAAAAATCGATTAAACCTCAAAATCTATTTTGCTGTGCTATTATTTATTGTTTATTTGAAAAATCTTCGTTTTTGTTTATCGGCTTTTATTCATCTATTATAATTGATCTGTTTAGGAGATTTTTATAGATTGATCATTTTATCAGTGGAGAGCCGAGTTGAAAATAAATTTAGTAAGATTCAAGCGGAAGTGTTTTAAAATTACTATATGCTGTTGGGAATTAACTTTCCTCGTTAAGCCAACATGGGGTTATAATCTATCATCTTGGACTTCCGTACAGTAATTATAGATCACGTTATACTGACAATGACGAAATGAGATAGAATAGATAATACTGATAGAATAGATAGATAAATAGTCGATACGGACCAGAGTGGTAATATGAATAGATAGATTTATCGACAGAGAGAAAAAAATGTACGAAAAGACTGAACATAGATATATAGATATAGATGGATAGATATTGCCGGAATGGAATAGATGTATATATATATTATTATATATACATATACATAATATAATATTAATATTATAATATATATAGTTTGTGTGTCCGTGTGTTGTGTGTTGGATGTGTATTGGAAAAGTAGTCGAAAACACGGGATGTTATGGAAACTTGAGTTTAATTGTCGACGATGCAGCGTTCGGCCATTTAGACCATCATCAGACCAAAAGCCAGTCTCTTAGCTTCATGAGGACATTTTCAGAATGGTGAAAACAGAATGGTTGTTCAGTAGGGGCAAGGGTGCTGGGGGGGGATGGTAGTGGATTTTCTTTCCCTTTAAATGGGGAGTGTTTATAATGGAAGATGCAAGGTTTTTGGTCCAGAAATGTTGGATGATAAGGGGAGGGTTCAAATGAATGTGTGTATGTTTGTTTGGGAGCTGGATTTGTCATTAGTTGTATATGTGTGAGTGTTTTCGAAAATGTTCCTTCATTGAACGCTAGAACTGGGTTTTGTCCTGATGATCGTCTAAATGGCCGAAAGTTGCATCGTCGACACTAATTAAACATCCAGTTTCCATAAGCATCCCGTGTTTGTTACTTTTCTCCACCATATTGTCCGGATAACCTCCTCCCATTTCTTCCCATATATATATATATTATATATATATATATATATTAACGTCATCCACAGCACGTGTTTCGACTTATCAAGTCTCTTCAGTGAGACTAGACCTTTGGGAGCTACTAACAGTGCTGGGATAAGAACCTCCGCTCGATTTAGCAGCAGTCGGAGAGCCTTAGACCACTCGGGCCATCGTTCACCACAGAATGGCGAAGGGATTTTGAAATGTTTTGATAACACACATCTGTATATTATGTAAAGGCTGCCCAGGAGTGCTCATCCCTTATATAGGAAGTGTTGGCATTTACTGCTTTAGTTGGCGGTCATCAGCGAAATTCGTTCCTCCAAAGTGCTCACCCCATAGGGGATGGGACATATATCAGTCATCCACAGACATGTGTTTCCGACTTATCAAGTCTCTTCAAGTGGGTAGAACCTTTTTGGTGAGCTACCTACAGCCGGGATAGAACTCCGATTGATTCAGCAGCAGTCGGGCAGCTTAACAGCTGCCCATGCCGTTACCACCACAGAAAGCGAGGATATGAACCAGAACGGATTAAATAAAAAGGTAGTTAGATATGGCCAGACTGGTTTGATAGGAAGTATGACGAGAATGGATTGAATGATAGATATATAATATGCAGGTGTATTGGGATTAGACTAGAAGATGGGACTTGATTAATTGTCAGTATAATAAATGGTTCGTACTTTGTTGTCACAGCGGACAGGGGTAGATAGTTTTATATGTTTTAAAGATATTGATACATAGTAAATAGATAGGGCATATATATTTTTATTCAACTCCTCCGCACGAGCAGGGATGTGCATCAAGGTCAATTCTTAGCGGAGTTTTAACAGTTGAATTCCAAGTTTCCTTCTCCTAACGGTTGCCTAACCAAGGTTAAAGAGCCGGTCTACCCTACTATTTACCACATACTGGTGGAGATATCATATTTCCCAGGGTATTAGCGCTAAGTGAAAATGCAGTTACCCCGGCGTCCAGGATTTTGAACTCGTGGCGACGAGTCCATTTCATGCACTTTAACCATTACAACACACGCTTTCCAAATAGACAAGTGACATATAGACAGTAATAGACAGATCGATTAATATATAGACATACGGAACAAGTGAGGAGATGAGAAATGAAAGCACCCAAAAGCTCTAACAACTGTTTTTGGTATATTTTACCGGTATTATGATATACAAGTTTACTATTTACCTCAGAATTTAAGTATTGAACAAAGAAAACAAAAAATGGGGGGTGTTCGCATAGTGTTTTACAATGTAAATAGTGACACGCAAGAGCCAATGCCAGCGGCCTAGGTAGGATCGCAAGCGTTAGAAGTGTTGGTGTGAACAGATTATTTGTTATAATATCAAACATCATTAGTAATGGTTGGGTTTTCTCCATATATATATATAATATATTATAATATATATATAGTATATATATATAATAATATTATATATATAATGAATAGAAATGAAAATAAGAAAAAGTATTGGCATGGAAAGGTGCTCAATGCAAATAACAGCAGAACAGATTATAATCAATGGTAATATTAATGGGTTTACACTCATATTTGAAGTTCTGGTTAATTCCAATCATCAGATGATCCAATGATTGTGAAACCAGTCGTGAATAGTTGAGATGTTAAAACCTGTTTTTTAACATCGCAACCATTGGACCCATCTGATGATTGCTTACCATAAACCTTCAAGTTAATGACACGTGTAAACCCATAATATTACAATTGATAATATATATATATATTATATATAGACATTTACAGTTATTTGTAAAAAAAAATTGCTTAATGATCACGGCCATGTCAGTATAGACATCACAAGTGTGTGTGTGTGTGTGTTGTGTGTGTGTAGTGTGTTGGGCCATTCTTTCATTTATACATGTAGAATTTAAAAATACAATCTCCCGTTTAACATTTTATTTTATCTTTCGAGTTTTCGTGGCTAATGTTAAAAACATATTTGGGTGGAATTCGTGGTAAGTAAATTCGTGAAGAAGATCAAAATAAAATTGTTAAACAAGAGATGTGTCTTTTGTTTAAATTCTACATGTATAATTATATATATGTATACACGTAATAGATATCTGTATGTGTTGTTTTAAATGTAATAAAAATTGCATTGACGCATAACCTATTCATATATAAGTTAATATATATATATGTATATAATATATATAGTGTGTGTGTGTGTGCGTGTGTGTAATATGTGTGTGTGGTGTTAATACGCGTATAGATATATATGCCTATGTTGTGTTTTAAATGTAAATAGAAGGTCACAAACGTACGATCACTATATATATAATATAATATATATATATATTGATATATATATTAATAATTATTATTTATTATTATATCATTATAATTATTATTATTCATATTTTGCTTGAGCCAATTACAATGCGTAAATCGCATAAATTGTAATTATAGAAGATAATGACACTTTTTCAACTAATGTCTAAATAACAAACATGCCAAAAATCTTATTTCCTTCGCCGAAGAGATAAAGCCCCGGGTTGTTATCACTCACGTCCCCTTACCTCTTGGTAGAGACGTTCAGTATCCATTGACAGGTTAATTTCGCAAGGATTTTCCCGTGCTGTACGGGCCGAAAGTACGGTTTCTAACTATACTGCTGAAAGTCCCGGTTTCTAATTTTCTGTCGGGGGAAAATCGTATTCATCGCTTGATGAGAACTTAATAAAGTTGAAACACTCTGTACGTTTCTACACACCGAAGAGCAGAATAATTCTTTACGAAATTCACTTGTCCATTATTATCTTCTTAATCCGATTTATGCGATATGCGCATTGTAATGCTTCAAACAAAATATAAATAATATATACTTATTCAACAATCTTCTAACATAAAACAAACATCCACAATCTTATATATTGATATTTTGAATATATAATATATATATATATTATATATATATATATATATATATATATATTATAATATATATCTTATAAATGGGATTGTGTGTTTTGTCTGTCTGTAACCGGAAACCTATATTACTATACAGTCACAATTCCTTGTTTTTACATACATTCTCCATGATTTATTTTATTTAAACCTCAATTATTAAAAATTGTTTTAAACATCATTAATACTGTTGACTATATCTACTATCTTATAACATCATTGTATTTTATATATACATAAAAATAGTGGATTACAGTGTGAATGGGAGGCTATTTGCATACTGATCTTAAAAAATTTCTGATTTTAATAAATATTGTTAGTATTGATTTCAATTGTTTGCATTTATCTTATTGATATAACAAAATCTCGGGATAAATCTTAAAGAATATCGCTAACAAATAACTGTAATATTATTCTTTCCTTCCTATTTTAAACTGAAATTAAATTAGAGCAATTTACAATGAAAAGGCGGTATAACGGAAAATGATGGAAATTAGTTTCAAAGTTGTTCCTATTTTCAATCAACCCTCTGTTCGAAATCTTTTTATCTGCATTCTTATTCCAGTTTCATTAGCTCTATTAACAATATTTAATAATAATATTAACTTAAAATACTTGCACCCGAGGGTGACATATATTGCTAGTAATATATATATCTGTTTGTGTGTGTCTTCCTAACAACGCATATATTGGTATGAGAGAATCAAAATTGTTATCCGGAACCGTGTTTTAGTTTTCTATTGAAAAAGCAAATTGTCTTTTAGGAGAGCGTTGGAATGTTGCCTAGGTCAAATCTCGAGATAAGGGTCATCTCTGAATTATCGNCTCCTTTATCATCCAACATTCTGACCAACCAACCTGCTCTCCATATAACAGCTCCCCATTTAAAGGGAAGAAAATCCACTACCCATTCCCAGCCACCCCTGCACCGCTAACACGAAGAAACACATATGCTTTCAATATTGTCATGTTTTCGTATACCACTACTGCTACACTCACGACAAAGCATCGATCTTCATATGAAGCTAGAACTGGGCTTTTGGTCCTGATGATGGATCTAAATGGCCGAGACGTTTGCATCGTCGACAATAAACATCAAGTTTCCAATAACATCCCCGGGTGTTTGTCTACTTTTATCCACACACATCACACACACACACAAGCACCCTCACTCACGGACACACACCCACACACACACTGACACACACACACACATATTATAGTATATATATATATATAGTATATATTATATATATATTATTATATATACCATCTAATTCCATTCTGTCATATCTATCCATGCTATATCTATATAAATCTGTGTCAGTAGTTTCATTTTCGTTCCCGGACGCACACTATCACACATCATCCTACGGTCATCCTGATATCGAATAAATCTAGAGATTACGTGTATATGACTTGTTTGAGGTTAGTTCCTTATATATATCCTCGTATATTTACGTGGCTGCTCGAGTTCGTATGCCTCTTCTCATTAGTGCGAGTGTGCATATCTTTATATCTTATCTTCAACTTTTATCCAAATACACTGATATGTCCTGAATGAATACCTGTTGAGAAACCAGTACTAGTGCTGACTGAGCCAGATCGGTTCGCTCCTTTTCAAAACATCGGTTTTGAAACAAGATTGATAACAGGACTATCTAACAGTCTCCTCATTATTCTGTGATGATTTTTTTTTTTACTCTTTCTTATAGTCACACAATAAGCCCGCTGGAAGCAAGGTCTAGCTCAACAGGCGAATCGGAAACCAGTGCAGAAGGGAAGCGTGTGCGTAGCGGCGTAGAGTAAACACTTACCAGACTTTTGGGTGGTGCAAGTAGCCTGCAGGGCGGTCTCTTGAGTTGGAGCGTAGGCGCAGACTGGGAAGTCTGATGCAAGGCGGGGGCAGTTGGCGCGGCATGCCTTGTCATAGTTGCGAGTGTCCTGTTGAGAACAACATGCATTGTGTGGGTTGTTGACATTTCAAATTTCTTCCACTGCTCGATAAGGACTATATGCTAGGTATATAGTAGGTATACGTGTAAGTATGAGTGGGGTACGGAAACTGAGGATGTCGTTAAGTGTATGACGCTACGGCTATATTATTTGCTGCGATACAGTCTAGCGCCGGCTAGATGTATAATGATACGTCTCCTAGTTGAGAGAATTGCATATGTGCTATGATTGAGAAATCATGAAGTCAATAGCTCGAGTGAGTAGAGTTGTTGAAAATTAATTAGTTAATAATTAATGAGGAGGTGATGTGTGGAGGGACGGTGCGCGGTGGATAGTAGTAGTGTTCATACGATATGATAGACTCTTATCCGGGCGTCTGCTGTTAGCCTGCGCATGGCAGTCCGAGGTTCGAGTCAGTCACGAGTCAGGGTCTCCCCATGTCCTATAACCTTGCTGATGAGACCTAATAGGTCGAAATGTAAGGCTTATAACAAATCGAGCCTTACTTTGAAACATAAATAGTGCCACCGCGCTAAATTCAGTATTATTAAACTATTAATTTTCAAATTAGGTATCACTACCCTTCAATTAAGCAATATCGATGCCAAAATTGTCAGGCTTAAAGCCATATAAAAATAAAAACACATTTGTTTTGTTTACTTAACCATCATATACCATATATATATATAATCAGCCCTTCCGCACGAGCGGGAGTGGTAGTAAACTGTTCGTCATCTATGGGTTAAATAGAAAAATGAATTAAATTTTCTACAGAGGAAAATTTGAGTATAAAATGAAATTCGAGTATCATCAAGAATGAATAAACAAAACGTCTTTTGGTGCATAAATAAAACCCAATAAGGGTTTGACCATGGCGTATATTCAATCAACCAAACCAACCATGAGAGAAAGGCCGACTACAAAAACAGATTTTCCAGAACGAAACAGCCTCGGACCTCAAGCCAGGGTGAAGGTTAAGGTGTCATAGCCGGGGGTCAATCCCCATTTTGCAGAGAATGCAAGTCTGGCATTCTAAACCATTTTCCGACTTGGCGATAATCCGCGTTGAGGCTCACCTTATTTGTTCAGATTATCAGATTTTTCTCGATTTGAGTTTATATGGAGCATACAACTGCTTGTTTATATCAGTCTGGGGGTATTGATGGGCTGGTCGGGTGTGGGATCCGTCGGTGGGCGCAGGTGACGGGTGGCCGTTGGGTAGGGCGGACGCTGGCAGGACGTAAAAAAAAGAAAAGAATGGGGGTTAAAGTATCTTGTCCGGTTGCGTATTCACGTGTCTGGGCATTATGATCCCGTCATCTTGTAAAAAAGTACCACCATCCTGAGAAAAAATGCGTCAGAGATGTCCCGGAAATATTAGAAATTTTCCAAATACTATTAATTTTTTTTTTTTTTCTTCCGTAAATTGTCCCTAAATTCCCAATTGTGCATGACAGGGGGTGTGTTGTGTTTTACCGTGATATATTCTTTGGCGTCAGGCGATTTAGTTAGTGAGGTAGGTCAAAGATGTAATGATATCTTTATTCTTTCTCTTGTCCTTTCTCCTTTTAAAAAACTTTTTGTGTTTGTGGCGTCCAATGGAGTTCTGCAAGATAAAAATGGAGAAGGATTATTAGATGAAAAAAAAAAAGAAGAAACAAAAAAATGAATGGGTGGCAGATACGAGGGAATAGGAACTGTTTCATCAATCAATTCAATTTCTTTTTTTTTTGTTTTATTTAGATAAAGAAAGGAAATATGCTAGGCAGGTGTACACTAATTTAATTCACATGCATCGATAGAGCGCAGGATCAATTTTGAGGAAGAAGATCCGAAAACGATGAGGGATGTCTAGCATTTTTTGGTGAAAAAGAAAAAAAAAAAAAAAATCAAAAAAAACAAAAGAAAAAAACAAAAAAAAAAAAAAAAAATGGTCATTATATATCTGAGAATAATTATAAAGAAGGCACAAAAAAAAGTTTACAGGAAAAAAAAAAAAAAAAAAGAAAAAAAAAAAAAAAGGAAAAGAAAAAAAAGCCAGTAATCCGGTTGCCGATAAAGATGACGGTGGGGGTACAAGCGGTCAAGATGAGGTGATCCTACTGTATTTGATTTTATTTTTTTTTTTATAAAGCGAACCATGAGAACGACAGCAAACCTTAGAATGTTTCATCTTAAATGGAACAGGTCGAGACTTGAGAGTTTGTAGACTGTATCTGAAGTACTATATGGAAGATTCGACGGGAATAGGCCACGAGCAGAAGGGATCTCCCGGGCAGGAGTAGATGGAGATTCGGCTGGCCTTAGTAAGTAGTATATGAGTGTGAGAAGTGTGAATCTAGGCGGGGGTTCATTTAGGTGGAGCTGGGCATTAGTGATCTTGTTAGTTCGTGACAACGTCTCTCATACAATGTTTAGTGGGCTGCTGATGTAGCCCACGTGGTTATACTAAAACTGGTCGTATAGTGTGGATTAGGGCCCCTGTAATATTTTTTAAGAAATCAAGCATGTGGATGACCAAAATTAAATAATATTAGTTTTTTCTTAAACGAAGGATAGTTTTTAAAGAAATTAAAACCTCATCTAAGATAACCATTATTGAATGACGTTAGAGCTAATTTTAGAAATAAGATTGTAAAAGCAAAAGAGAGAATTCAAAGGATGAATATTGTCTTTAGGGAAATAATTCGTTAAATACTACAACGGAGCAGAACGAACGTGCCTCACAACGAGGCAGGATAGTCTATAATTCAGGAAACAGATGGTTTAAGAAGAGAAATAAAAAATAAAAAAATTCCATGGGAAAAATAGTGTATCGCGCTGTATCGGGGAGGAGCCAATCGGGAATGGTACCAATATCATTGTCGAAGTTATTGTGTTGGCAATCATATGCACATAAGAAATCACCTGAATATTTAAGAATTGATAATGCATTGTTTAAAGATTAATTTGGATCAACACTAGTCTAGTTAAGTAGAGATATGAATCAAAAGAGAAAATGTATAGAAACACAGGGCCCATACAGGCTGAAAACAACAGACAGTGGGAGCTTAACGCTCTTAACCGACTCGAATGCCCTCTAACTCGACAGTAGGGGCGAAGTCTCTCCCCCGAACTCACGCAAATGGGGGAAGTCGCTGCACAGAAGACAGAAAATGATATAGTCAGGTTGGTACTCGGTATATTGTTTCGAAAATTTTCTCTCTTCTCTGTCTCGTCTCTCTGCTCTTCTCTTCTCTCTCTCTCTCTCTCTCTCTCTCTCAACAACAACAAATTTCAATCACAAGATTCATCACAAGACAAAACTGCTACAATGTTGACACAACCAATCGCACAAATATAAACAATACATGTCACACTTGTCACACACAACTATGTACAGACACATAACAGTCGGCAACATCACTAAAAGAAAAATTGAATATACCAATTGTAAATTAATGTATATAAAGTTTGTTTTCTTTTATCGATTTTGTCTTCTTTTGTTTTCTATGGAAACTTCATTTCCGTAGTCTGATACATTTAAATTGTGGGGATCAAAACTCAGATCTTCTTCAACTCCTCAACTAAACACTCACCAAACAACCACGGTCCCTACAGACTTCCACTACATTATTGTCCGTTTCGAATTACGTACGTTCAAAATCGTTAATTTCATGCAACGTATTTCAGCGTGACTGATTTGTGTGAATAGATATACATAATATATATGATTTGATGATAATGTCTCTTAGATAAATAAAGGTAATGTGAACATTCTAAAATACTCTTCTAAAAATAATCTTCCTCTGAGTTTCACGTGTCTGATATTCACCTAATTAGAAGAATGTAGAAGAGCATTACCCAAGTAGAATAAGTTAGTGGCTTGTGTTGTTACACACTGGACCCGTCAAGGAACACGAACACTTGTATTTATAAAAATATAAGATGATATATCTATTTACTCGGTTGTTTGCAGACCGAGAGTCGTTAGCAGGGATTTCGAAAACGTGGAGCCTTCAGGAGTTCTCGTCAAGCGATCTCGAACCTGATGTTTGTCTGCCAAATCGATGTTCACGTCCTTTGTTTATTGTAGTCTAAATCCCGGTATCTCGCCTCTTTGATCGTGGCACCTACTCAGTTTTTCTGTAGACTCATCTCTTCGCCTACGCAGCCTGTTTTCATTGGTTATGGCTAGGCCTACAGATTTTCTGTGCCTAAGAAGTGTCAAACGTACACCTGCATCTTTAGGTGCCAAAGGTCAGTTCAAGGCCATATCCTGTTTTTGTTTCCAGCTCGCACTTGACACCCACGCACTTCCTGCATATACCCCGGTCCCCAGGTGCAACCGATTGATCAGGCAATATATTAAAGTGTCTGCTATAAAATATTGGGAAGGAAAAATAAATTTGTTTGGTTTGTTTTACGGCATATCAACCTCAGTGGGTCATTTAATACCGACAAAGTCTTGAAATAAATTCATTCCTAATGAATACACACTTTTTTTATAAACACATTTTTCTATTTAGACCATGGATGGGACTCTGACAGGAACTACCACTCCGGTTCAGAGTGGACCTGGTAGCAACGGTTATAGAGAGGTGCTCCACATTCCCCAAACCCCAAGATCTGGAACTTCGCCATCAGATAGAATTTCACGTCATTTCCAGAACATGAAGACCCTCATCCACTGCTTTCTAAAACCTATATGATAAAAAGGGTTGGGATTGCCACAAGGGTAACAGGGTTGGGACAATCATGTAGGTGCTCGGGCTTCCCGTGACCAGCCGATTGAACAGAGAGGGCCTCGCTGACCACACGTCTAGCCTAAAAAGGGCCAAAGTGGAGTGTTGCATGTCATGGACTGCTGATCAACCAGGATTCCGTCTTTAAGCATATCGGGTCGCCACGATGACCAACAGGTGGCCCCTTTGGGGGGGGGGGGGTCCTACCCTTCTGCAGAGGTGCAGTCGGTGTGTTCTAAAGCCGACAGGGATAAAAAATAAATAGTTTTTTTTACTTCAAAACACACATTCAGCGGCAGCATCTGTTTCTCAAAGAAAACCAACGTATTCCAGTTTTGAACGAAGTAACCTTGTTGCATAGGGCCAAACTCGAGTTGTAGTAGTGGTTGTTAGTAGTAGTAGTCGTCATTAGTTCAGAAACAACATACGCAAGTCGTATAATCACAAGTGGGCTGTTTATTTCTTTCTAGGCTCGTGGGTTCTTTTTCAGAGAGAGAAAGAGTAAGTTCAAACTATTCTATTCTGTTTGGTACTACTATGTGCAACACATCACAAGGAACTCGGGAAGCTTCGTCCGCCCCCTACGAAAGCCCAGTCGAAAAGGCACGATTTTTCTCTTCTTCCGTCCGCGTCCCCGGGGTGGGAGCGTCACATCCGTTTAAGGTCAAACCTGGAACTTCCATTTTTATTTTTGAATCTATTTCCGGGGTCATTCGTCGGTCAATTGCTAGCACCCCGTTGTGAGTTTACCCTTCAAAACTTTAACTTTCTTTTTTGTTAATCAACTCTAGGTCTGGTCTTCTTGCTGGGATAAGGTGATCTGTTTTTATCTCAAAGTCCCAGAGAATTTTATGCGTTTCGTTCTCATAATAAAATATTGATAGAAAAGTTCTAAAACTTTCGTTGTGTTTGCGCTTCGACGATCCGTATAAAATACTTTAATTTCTTGTCAGTAGGTCCTTTGATCAATCACTGCCGTTTCCCAAATAGTCGCTCGTGGAAAACACGGATATTTTCTTTTTAATGAACATTTTCACTCTAATTAAGTAAATAATAAAGTGTGTCAATCGCCAAAAAGCAAAGTTGACCCATCACGCATAAAATACAAAAGAGTTTCGTTATAAGGACACGTGCACTTATGTCTAACATGCAAACATGAATTCCCTTCTTTTGAGATCACGAATATTCAATTTTAAACTTTGTCTCTTGTGGCACAACAGATTTCTGTTTATTATTGTAAATATTTGTTTTTGACTTTATTTCTTTTCATTTGCACAACTCCTGTATTCGTTCGTTCGTTCTCTCTCTCTCTCTCTCTCTCTCTCTCTCTCTCTCTCTCTCTCTCTCTCAGAATTAACATTCTGTGACTTTCTCTCTCTCTCTCCCCCCCCCTCTCTCTCTCTCTCTCTCTCTCTATATATATATATATATATAATATATATATATATATATATATATATATATATAATCCAAAAGTCCAGAGAAGAAATCTTCCTAACGACGCAAGAGTTTTATTTAAAAACCTGTCGCAGTTTGAGAGCTCAATATATGCTTTTAATGTTAGTTGTATATATATATATATATATATATATATATATATATATAAAGAAATGCTAGAAATCTAAATCTTCTGTTATATTTTTAATATAATAGAAGATTTAGATTTTTAGCTTTATAGCCTATTTCAAGAAGCCTAGACCAAGTGTCTAGTATTCCTAATCTTTGAAAACACTAATAATTTGGGATAGGCTTCTTGAAATCTAAATCTTCTGTATATTTTTTAATATAATAGAAGATTTAGATTTTTAGCTTTATAGCCTATTTCAAGAAGCCTAGACCAAGTGTCTAGTATTCCTAATCTTTGAAAACACTAGATATTTGGGATAGGCTTCTTGAAATCTAAATTTTCTGTTATATTTTTTACTTATATAATTTTGCTCAGTTACTCTGATAATATTAGCACACTGCGACACTTTTTATTAAAAAACTTCTATGTCGTAAAGAAGATTTCTTCTCAGGATTTTTTGATTATATATATATATATATATATATATATATATATATATATGAGCTAGGAAAAAGGAATGTTGGGCGACCACGGTTAGCTACAAGGACAAACTGAAAACCAACCTTTCAAGGCAACATCCCGAAAATTGCTACTAACCAGCACCAATGGAGATCATTATATTAAAAAGACGTACGAAAATTTTCGTCCAGCAGTATTGATCTTCTGAAAATGGCAAGTTAAAGAAGAAAGGACACTTCTAATACCCAATGCATTCACCCTCACGACGTTAATTTTTGCATTAACTGCGGGATTAAAGTGTCACGATAGACACAAGCACACACGCAAAAAAAACCTTGCAATGTAAGTTGATGCATCCTCATACGTCGCAAATTGTGGCGGAGTCCATATATATATATATATATATATATATATATATATATATATATATATATATATATATGGGAGAAATAAGAAATGACTTGCTATTATGAGAACGACAACCGTTGAAGTAAGAACTCAATCCAACGTCCTAAAGAAGGTATAACAGACCGAAACGTTATAACACCCGACATCACTACCTACAATAAACATCCATTTTGTAACAACATCCTGTGTTTGTCTATCTTTCTCCACACACAAACGCATACCCACACACATACACACACACACACTCACACACACACATATATATACATATATATATATATATTTATTAATTATATATATATATATATATATATATATATATATATATATATATATATATATATTTATTGATCAAAGCCTGAAGAAGATACCAGAAGATCTGAAATACGTGTTGCATATGTAAGATAAAAAGTTATTTTTTTCTGAAAAAAACATAATCCATTTTGCGAACGTTCTTTTTTTTTATAAAAATATTGAATTTTCTCCCGTTCGAACCAGAACAACATTATATATATATATATATATATATATATATATATATATATATATATATATATATATATATATATATATACGAGGAGGGGCAACAAGTTTCTAATTTTTATGTCAATGATTTCCATAAATTGTTCCTTAATATTGTGTTATTTCATAATATTCCCCTGTCTACTCCCTTCTCTTTGTGTTCTTTGTTCTCTTTGTCAATTTCTCTTTCCTACCAACTTATTCTCTCTCTTCACTTTCTTTATTATTATCAACATATTGATCTATCTATTCCTCTTTATATCCATCAATCTATCAGAAAAAGAAGGACTTTTCTCAGAAGTGACAAATCTTAAGAGCATTGAACTCTTGGTAACAGTGATATTATCATATGCATATATAATAACACAGTAAGATAGTAGAAATGACAGAAGGGGTGGGCTGGATACACATCTTCATGGAAAGACAGGCCGATGATAGCTATAAGAAGTTTGAGGTAAGGTGACTCGAGCCTTCCATTCTGAAGCGACACATGACGGACGCCATGGAAACATTTCCTACATTGAAGTCTGACCGGTGTGGCAGCGCCTGTATGGTGAGGATTTCATATGTGTGATAGGGTACATAAAAAAACAAGCTGGATCCGTGGACCATCTGCATGCTCACAACTGCTCACACCTGGACTACTTGTAGAAATGGCCTTATTCTGTCAAGAAGCGGCAATCACCAAGGTAGTAGGACCTATACATTAAAAGACATGTAATAATACATATTCTATTTTTTTAAATTATCCCCTCTCTCTCTCTCTCTCTCTCTCTCTCTCTCTCTCTCACTCTCTCTTTCTTTCTTTTTGTATGTGTGTACGAAGGGAGCAGATGCCTGGAATTAGGGGTATGGAAATCAATCGGTATTTCAAAATTTTCTCTATTGAATCATATCTATCTGTCTAATTATATTTGAAGATGAAAAACTTACATTTCAATTTCTCTTTTTTCCTAACTTATTCTCTCGTGGATTTCTTCTCTTTGGCCTTCTTTCTTTCTTTCTTCCCTTCTTTCTTTATAAATTTATATATCATTAAATCAAATAATATAATCTACTTTGTTTAATAAATGTTTTATGAAGTCAGATTGTTAAACTACGTCATAGCTCTACGTCACAGCTTACATTACAATATTCTTATGCTATATACACCCAAAATTTGAGTAAGCAATTTTAAAAATTGTTTTTTTTACTCTCGTCCTTTTTTTTTTCCTTATAGTAACAGGAAGTTAACTAAAAAGTTTACAAATAAATAAATACCTACGATTTTGTGTAAAATTGATGTGGAAAATATTCAAAATAATTGTTTGATTATTACATGCATGTAACATTTTATTCGTGAGGGACGGGGCTCAGTTTTCATTTCAAATTGTTTTTTTTTTTTTTTTTTACTCCTTTAATAAATATGAGGATTTGTCTTACTTATGATACAAACCCTCTGACATTGAATTTTTAACTCCACCCTCTCAGGCAATGTCTTTCAAAAATTAATTTTTACGACGCCCAGAGTATTTGTTATTACTTTATTAATACACAAAAGAGAATATTGAAAAAATGTAGCACAAATTGGCTAAGTTAAATATGTTGGACTTCAATATCTTATCATTAATTAAGGTCAATCCAGCACCCAACAAGGACAGAATGTTGGGTTCCCTATATAAAGGAAAACTTGTTTAAAACTTTAAAGTTCATATATGACTCCTATACTAATTTTTAAACTAGGTATTATAATTGTTATACTGTTTGTTTAGGAGTGTTTTTGTAAGTAAAAAAAACAACAAAAAGGCAAAGCAAAAACAGGAAGCCAATTTTATTGTACAGGGTGTCCATAAAGTATGTGGGCACATCAGATAATTCATAACTTTAAAGTGCACATGGACTTTGTGGAAACCCTGTATAGTTAATAGAGGTAGGCATAATCTATAATGAACCCAAGATATTTCATTAACCTTAAATCATAAAAAAGGTAAGAATAATACTGGCTAAATATGTCATTATCAGATGTAATGGTAAATTATGAAATTGTTGTGAACAAGGACTTTATTGTAAAATTTGAAAAGTCCTGGAAAATGATTTCCTAGAATGTGTCGAGACTCTGGTTGATAAATAATTTTTCTTATATTTTTCTATCCGCACTTTTCAAGTGAAATTTAAATATCTACCTTGAAATATTTCAGTCTTGTAAATATCTATATGATGATTTTAGAATTAAATAAGTTTTTATCAGAAAATAAAGATGTGCTAAAATAATCTTTATTGAAACTAGCAAATATATGCACCCTCCGGGTGCAAGTATTTAAGTTTTAATATAATAAAATATCATGTTAAATTAGAAAGGCTAATGAAACTGAATAAGAATTCAGATAAAAATATTTGGAACAGAGGGGGTATAATCGGAAAATAGAACAACTTTGAAACTAACTGTTCCACCATTTTCCCTTACTCCCGTTTTTCAGTGGTAAATTTCCCTAATTTTAACTATTTAGTTAAAATAGGAAGAAAAGAATAAAATTACAGTTATTTCTTTATGTTAATAGATTTCTGTTAAGATTTATCCCGAGATTTTTGCTCATATTTATTAAGATAAAACCAAACAATTAGAAATCAATAATACTAAGCATATATTTTTAAAATCAAATTTTTTAAGATCAATATGCAAATTAGCCTTCCCATTCACACTGTAAACCGCTATTCCCGTTGAATATATAAATATGATTGCATGTTATTAGTATGTCGATATGGTCTACAGTGGTTCGGCCTCTGGAGATATAATTCGTCGATCCCAGGGGGCCAGTCCCAGTTGAGGGGAATGCCGACGGGATACGCAATACTCATGTTAATAGGGACTTACCCGTACAAGTTACGCGGTAAATACAGTATGTAGATATTGTTAACAGTCTTAATGATGTAAACTAATAATAAATAAAAATAAAATCATGGAGAATGTGATGTAAATAACAAAGGGAATTGTGACTTGTATAGTAATATAGTTTCGTTACAGACAGAGTTTAAATAATCATGGAGAATGTGATGTAAATAACTAAAGGAATTGTGACTTGTATAGTAATATAGTTTCGGTTACAGACAGACAAACCCACAATCTCCATTATAATAAGATTTAGACTATGGAATATTTGTAATATTAATAAATGAAAAAAATTTAAATGAACATCCTCCACGTGTTCTAATCCTATAATTTTATACCAGGGTTTGTACTAGCCAGTCCCAAGCGGAGAATGTCTTAACTGCAGTCGCTTTACCAGTGCTCGAATTTATCGAAGAGTGAGTGCATTTATCCTATTTCCGCGAAAAGTTTTCGTTGCAATTGGGAACTATTCAGTCTCTTGGGACAAACTCTTGCGAATTTTCTGGATACTTAGCCCGGTCGATTAGGTCCAATAGCATTCGAGTAGCGACTGCTTAATAGCTGAGAGGAGGCCAAATAAATTATTTATTTCCTTACGAGTAATGTCTCTCGAGAGTAGGGAAAAGTCCGCCTTCTACCCACGGAAAGTGGCGTAATTACGATGTTAAAAATCGATTAAACTCAAAATCTATTTTGCTGTGCTATTTATTTATTTGTTTATTTGAAAATTTCTTTTTGTTTACGGCTTTTTATTCATCTATTTATAATTGATCTGTTTAGGAGATTTTTATAGATTGATACATTTTATCAGTGGGAGACCGAGTTGAAATAAATTAGTAAGATTCAAGCGGAAGTTTTTAAATTACTATATGCTGTTGGGATTAACTTTCTCGTTACAGCCAACAGGTTATATCATCCATCTTGGCTTCCGTACAGTATTATAGATCACGTTATACTGACAAATGAGCGAAATGAGATAGATAGATAGATAGATAGATATAGATAGATAAATAGATCGATACGACCAGAATAGTATATATACATAGATAGATTTATCGACAGACGGACAAAATGTACGAAAAGACTGACATAAATATATAGATATAGATGGATAGATATGACCAGAATGGAATAGATGTATATATATATATATATATATATATATATATATATATATATATATATATATATATATATATATATGTGTGTGTCTGTGTGTGTGTGTGTGTATGTGTATGTGGAGAAAAGTAGACAAACACGGGATGTTATGGAAACTTGATGTTTATTGTCGACGATGCAACGTTTCGGCCATTTAGACCATCATCAGGACCAACAGCCCAGTTTTAGCTTCAATGAAGGACATTTTCAGAATGGTGAAAAACAGAAGGTTGTCAGTAGGGGCAGGGGTAGCTGGGGGGGATGGGTAGTGGATTTTCTTCCCTTTAAATGGGGAGTGTTATATGGAGATGCAGGTGTTTGGTCAGAATGCTGGATGATAAGGGATGGGTCGAATGAGTGTGTGTATGTGTGTTTGGGAGCTGGATTTGTCATTAGTTGTATATGTGTGAGTTTTCTGAAAATGTCCTTCATTGAAGCTAGAACTGGGTTTTTGGTCCTGATGATACTCTAAATGGCCGAAACGTTGCATCGTCGACAATAAACATCCAGTTTCCATAACATCCCGTGTTTGTCTACTTTTCTCCACATATTGTCGGATTAACCTCCTCACATTTCTTATATATATATATATATATATATATATATATAGTCATCCACAGACACGTGTTTCGACTTATCAAGTCTCTTCAGTGAGACTAGACACTTTGGGAGCTACCTACAGGTGGGATAGAACCCCGCTCGATTTAGCAGCAGTCGGAGAGCTTAACCACTCGGCCATCGTCACCCACAGAATGCGAAGGGAATTTTGAATGTTTTGATACACACATCTGTATATATGTAAAGGCTGCCCAGGAGTGCTCAATCCCTTATATAGGAGAGTGTTGCATTTATGCTTTAGTTGGCGGTCATCAGCGAAATCTCCTCCAAAGTGCTCAACCCCATACGGGGATGGGGAGCATATATAGTCATCCACAGACATGTGTTTCGACTTATCAAGTCTCTTCAAAGTGGGTAGACATTTTGTGAGCTACCTACAGCCGGGATAGAACTCCGATTGATTCAGCAGCAGTCGGGCAGCTTAACAGCTCGGCCATCGTTACCCACAGAAAGCGAGGATATGACCAGAACGGATTAGATAAAAAGGTAGTTAGATATGGCCAGACTGGATTTGATAGATATGACGAGAATGGATTAGATGGATAGATATATAGATATGACCGGAATGTATTGGATCGGATTAGATAGACAGATGGACTGATAAATTGATAGATACGATAATAAATGTTACAGTAACTTTTGATTGATACCCAGGGACATAATGGGGTAGATAAGATGTATATATTATATATATATAGATAGATAGATACATATGTAAATAGATAGGGACATATATATATTTACCAACTCCTCCGCACGAGCAGGATGTGACACAAGGTCAATTTCTTAAGCGGAGTTTAACAGGTTTGAATTCAGAGTTTTCCTTCTCCTAGACCGGTTGCCTAACCAAGGTTAAAGAGCCCGGTCTACCCTACTATTTACCCATAGCTGGTGGGAGAGCAGGATTCATAATTTTCCCAAGGGTATTAGCGCTAAGTGAAAATGCAGTTACCGCGTCCAGGATTTGAACTCGTGGCGACGAGTCCATTTCCCATGACTTTAACCATTACACCACACGCTTCCAAATAGACAGTGACATATAGACAGTAATAGACAGATCGATTAATATATAGACATACGTGAACAAGTGAGGAGATGAGGAAATGAAAAGCAGCCCCAAAAGCTCTACCAACTGTTTTGGTATATTTTACCGGTATTATGGGATATTACAAAGTTTACTATTTACCTCAGAATTTAAGGTATTGAAACAAAGACAAAACAAAAAATGGTAGGGGTGTTCGCATAGTGTTTTTACAATGTAAATAAGTGACACGGGCAAGAGCCAATGCCAGCGGCCTAGGTAGGATCGCAGCGTTAGAAGTGTTGGTGTGAACAGATTATTTGTATATATATTCAAACATTCATTAGTATATATGGTTGGGTTTTCTCCATATATATATATATATATATATATATATATATAATATATATAATATATATATATATATTATATAATGAATAGAGAATGAAAAAATGAGAAAAAGTATTGGCATGGAAAGGTGCTCAATGCAAATAAAGCAGAACAGATTTATAATCAATGGTAATATTATGGGTTTACACTCATAATTTGAAGTTTCATGGTAATCCAATCATCAGATGAGTCCAATGATTGTGAAACCAGTCGTGAAATAGTTGAGATGTTAAAAACCTGTTTTTTAACATCGCAACCATTGGACCCATCTGATGATTTGCTTACCATGAAACTTCAAGTTATGAGTGTAAACCCATAATATTACAATTGATTATATATATATATATATATATATATAGACAATTTAACAGTTATTTGTAAAAAAAAATGCATTAATGAATCACGGCCAGTGTCAGTAGTAGATCATCAGCAGTGTGTGTGTGTGTGTGTGTGTGTGTGTGTGAGTGTGTATTTGGGCAGCATTCTTTCATTTATACATGTAGAATTAAACAAAATACACATCTCCCGTTTAACAATTTTATTTTTGATCTTTTCGAGTTTTCTGGCTAATTTTAAAAATATTTGGGTGGAATTCGTGGATAAGTAAATTCGTGAAAAGATCAAAAATAAAATTGTTAAACAAGAGATGTGTCTTTTGTTTAATTCTACATGTATAAATATATATATGTATACACGTATAGATATCTATGCCTATGTGTGTTTTAAATGTAAATAGAAAATTGCATTGACCATAACCATCAATATATAAGTTATATATATATATGTATATATATATATATATATTGTGTGTGTGTGTGTGGTGTGTGTATGTATGGTGTGTGTGTGTTTATACGCGTATAGATATATATGCCTATGTGTGTTTTAAATGTAAATAGAAGGTGCACAGAACGTAACGATCAAATTATATATATATATATATATATATATATATATATATATATATATATATTATTATTATTATTATTATTATTATATTAATTATTATTATTATTCATATTTTTGCTTGAAAGCAATTACAATGCGTATATCGCATAAATTCGATAATTATAGATAATAATGACACTTTATTCAACAATGCTTCTAAAATAAACAAACATCCAAAATCTTATTTCCTTCGCCGAAGAGCATAAGCCCCGGGTTTGTTATTATTCACTCAACGTCCCCTTACCTCATATGGTAGAGACGTATCAGTATCATTGACAGGTTAATTTCGCAAGGATTTTCCCGTGCTGTATCGTGGCCGAAAAAGTACGGTTTCTAACTATCCTGCTGAAGTCCCGGTTTCTATTTCTGTCGGAGGGAAATCGTTAGTATACATCGCTGATGAGACTTAATAAAGTTGAAACACTCTGTACGATGTTCTACACACAGAATAATTCTTTACCGAAATTCACTTGTCATTATTATCTTCTATAATTATCGAATTTTATGCGATATGCGCATTGTAATTGCTTTCAAACAAAAATATAAATAATATATACTTTATTCAACAATGCTTCTAACATAAACAAACATCACAAATCTTATATATTGATATATTTGATATATATATATATATATATATTATATATATATTATATATATATATATATATATATATCTTTATTATAATGGAGATTGTGTGTTTGTCTGTCTGTAACCGAAACTATATTACTATACAAGTACAATTCCCTTTGTTATTTACATCACATTCTCCATGATTTTATTTTATTTAAACCTCAATTATTAAAAATTTGTTTTACATCATTAATACTGTTGACTATATCTACTACTTATATCATGCAATTGTATTTTTATAATACAACAATTTGGATTTACAGTGTGAATGGGAATTGGATAATGCTTAATCTGATCTTAAAATCTGATTTATATAAATATGTGCTTAGTATTATTGATTTTAATTGTTTGATTTATCTTATTGAATATATAAGCAAAAATCTCGGGAAATAATCTTAAAAGAAATCGCTTAACAAGAAGAAATAACTGTAATATTATTCTTTACTTCCTATTTTAACTGAATAGTTAAATTAGGAGAATTTACCAATGAAAGGCGGGAGTAACGGAAAATGATGGAAGAGTTAGTTTCAAAGTTGTTCTATTTTTCAATCATACCCCCTCTGTTCGAAATCTTTTTATCTGCATTCTTATTCAGTTTCATTAGCCTTTCTAATTTAACATATTTTATTATATTAAACTTAAATACTTGCACCCGGAGGGTGCATATATTTGCTAGTATATATATATATATCTGTTTGTGTGTGTCTTCTAAACAACGCATATATTGGTATGAGAGAATCAGAAATTGGTTATCCAGGAACCGTGTTTTAGTTTTCTATTGAAAAAGCAAATTTGTCTTTTAGGACGTAGCCGTTGGGAATGTTGCCTAAAAGGTTCAAAATCTCGAGATAAAGGGTCATCTCTGAAATTATCGACGTTTCCACAGAACCGTTACGAATAAAGTCGCTTTTAAACAAAAATCAATAGATTTTTCAACGAATAGTACTTAAGTCAACGCAATGCGTATAAAGAAACAAAGATAATTGCTTTACAAGGGCAACGAAAATGAGTTAAAAAATGAGGTCTTTATTAAATGAGATAATCCTTATTAAACCAAACAAAGAATTCATACAACCATAGACTGCATTGAACACTTTAAATGGTTAGACTTACATTAGTATAACATTCATTCATTCATTGGCATTTTCAGTATCGGAAGACGATAATGTAGTTTTTGTGCCCTGAGTTTACAGTGCGCTCCTGTGATTCAGAAATCCAATGTTTCGAAAAACATTCTCGATCACAGATGTCGCAAAAACAAAGAGAGAGAGAGAGAGAGAGAGAGAGAGAGAGAGAGAGAGAGAGGAGAGAGAGAGAGAGAGGGGGGGGATACATGACATAAAAAAGATACCAGTATTTTATCTCGTCACTGGAATACTGTTTGCCCTCTCAACCCTTTTTTATCCGACACTTTTCTTATCCAGTCCAAAGCCAACAATGAAAGTGAAAAATGACCCATGTGTCTCTCATTACACTCACCATAGCGCGATATGTTCTCATGACCATCGCCTGTCAATC
This sequence comes from Doryteuthis pealeii, assembly GCA_023376005.1. Classification (NCBI taxonomy): domain Eukaryota; kingdom Metazoa; phylum Mollusca; class Cephalopoda; order Myopsida; family Loliginidae; genus Doryteuthis; species Doryteuthis pealeii. The sequence continues at coordinate 82,009,339 of CM042167.1, forward strand.
AGTACCCCCTGTTGTCTTCCCCAGATCTCTGCAGGTGTGACCTTTGGCTCTGCACTCAGAGACAGCAACATCTATCATCTCCTTTGCATAACGATTCTCAGATACTGCTAAGTCTTTCAAATTATAGTTATATATGAACTGAAGTAATCTGGTAGAGAGAAGAAGATTAAAGGTTTTTTTTTTCAAAAATAAAATAATAAACATACAATGTACTAGAAGCGGCTATCCGGCGTCACCTAGGTAGAGGAGGGGTAAAAAAGGTATTCTCGTAGATCCATCATTGTTGAATCACGGGATGTATCCTCGCGGGAGGCCTTATTAAAATCCATATGTAAAACATTATTCCAGTTGTAGCATAATGTATGGTAGCATAGATTATTGACAACACTGTGTAGCGTAGATGGAAATTTATAGACGGTTGGGGACCTTTGACCCCAGAGGCGGAAAACCCACAAATCACGTGAGGTCACGTGAGAGCTAGTTAGCTCATCAGTACCAGCTAGGACGTCAGGCAAGAAGGATGTTCTTGCTTAGCTAGAACTCATCACTTCCACGTGCCCTGTGTTTTAGTTAGTAAGAAAAGGAACTTATTTAAGTAAATAAAAGAGTTTTAAAAGAACAGTATGGCGTTGTTGGTTGATGCATGCTTTAGTTAGAAGACCGGCCAAGAAAGAAAAGGAATCAAGATGAACAACCAACAAGATATAAGTCAACGCTAGACGATCGAATGGCCAAACAAGAGAAGAAGAAAGAAAGTAAGTTATGCATCTCATCTCTCTGATGCCCTGTCTATCTCTCTCCCCTCTCTAGTGAAAGATCATTGTGTATATACCTGCAACATGACCATGTGGATATGTAACACAGTGACGAGGAAGTGAATTCTGTTGTGAAGAAGTCGCTCAAAGAATATTCAACATAATTTTACGAGGCATGGATACATCCTCTCATTCGAAGGTGGAACATTGCTATTGGGAGACACGGTGATGATGTGGGGGAGTACCGATTTGATTCACAGAGGACCAGCTTCATTTTTATGTATGATTCATATTCCTGTATTTCTAATTATACCTGTCCTAAACAAAATGGCATTACTTTACCTCGTATGTTCTGTAATATGTTTTAATAGTTATTTTTTTCATGAATTATATTTTCTTTGGCGTAATATATTTGAAAACTTTAATGTTTTTAGTGTTACGTTTTTATGAACCATCCTTTGGCCTTTAAGCAAGAGCGCTTGTCCAGTGGAATTGGATCCTTAGTAGTCCTCTGGTTCTTCTGGTTAAGAGTCCTGAGTATTCTTAGTTACTTCGTCAATGGTCGCACGTATACTGTGAAAGAATCAGTTTTTAAGTAGTTAATCAGCCGAACATTATGGCTGCTGATTGGTGAAGGAATAGATCACGTGACCTCGCCTAGTCTATAAATACAGGGTGGGAATTGGAGCACACCTTATATGAAAATAAATCCAACATTTAGTGAACTTACAGATATAAGTGTATCTGAAGCTCCATCTGACCTAAAATGTCAGCTCACAAAGCCAAAAATTGACTGATGGTTGGTTGGTTTATTAATTTTAACGGCATATCAACCCGTCTAGGGTTATATCATGCCTAGCGGTTGGGGTGTTATACATATTGTGCATTCATATATACACTTTTAGTAATTGGTTTTAACAATGTGTTAGCATTATTGGGGATTATATTGTATGGCATTGATTTGTTTCATGTCTATAGTCTATGGTAATATTTTTATTCCTCAAAAGGAGAAAATATCCCCAATGTTAACATTTTCAAATAGATCCTTCATATTGTTTGCTTTAAAATAATGGTTTCTGATGGGAGCAAAAAATCTGCATTCCATCAATAAGTGTTCAACTGTCAGTACTCGGAAAGCTCTCAAATTGAGGTACTTCTAAGTCAATGTATCTCTGCATTTAGCAGCTGTGTTTGATTCATTAAGAATTATCAAATAATCGTTTCTGGTTGATCATTTTTGGTGTTCAGTAAGAATTATCCAAATAATAGGAATTATTTCTATCTATAATCGTTCTGGTTGATCATTTTTTGTGTTCAGTAAGATTATCCAAATAATAGGAATTTATTCTTGTCTTATAATCGTTCTGGTTGATCATTTTTGGTGTTCAGTAAGAATTTCACATAATAGGAATTATTCTATCTTATAATCGTTCTGGTTGATTCATTTTTGTGTTTCAGTAAAGAATTATCCAAATAATAGGAATTATTCTTAATCTTATAATCGTTTCTGTTGATCATTTTTGTGTTCAGTAAGAATTATCCAAATAATAAGGAATTATTCTTATCTTATAATCGTTCTGGTTGATCATTTTTGTGTTCAGTAAGAATTATTCAAATAATAGGAATTATATTTATCTGATAATCGTTCTGGAAGATGATTTATCATTCCGTTAACTCTATCTTTAAAAAAAATGTCCTTAATTCGAAGATTATTAGGAACACAGGAAGTCAATGGAAGCTCGAGTGGGAGTTAAATTAAAAACGAAATAAATGTCTTCGTGTACAGATCATGTGGCTACTAAGTCATCGTTCATAATTGTTGTAATAATAATGAATTTAAAAAAAACAACGAGAAGAAAACGTGTATTCGAATCGGTTTGAAATGTTACCAATGTTCAACTCGTTCATGTTTCATTTGATAAAAGAGATCACGTTAAAGCTATAAATTTTGATTCCAGCATCTCCTGGGCGCGGTTTTATGTTGAAGGTTGACATTTGAAAAATGGTTCTTAATCACAGTGTTAATTAGGCGGGCAAATCATCTGTAGGGGCGATAGTAAAATCAAAGCGACCCATTTTGTCGCACGGCAAAAGAGGGACAAAGGGGAGAAAGAGAGAGGGGAGGGAAATAGCGAGAGAGAGCGAGCGGGGGAAAGATTGAGAGAGAGAAGGAGAGAGAGAGAGAAGAGAGAGAGAGGGAGAGAGAGAGAGAGAGAGTAGATTGTGGATCCAAATGTGTGTTTCAATGTATGTGTCTCTTTTTAAATTGCATCATTTTTTGTCATTCCAAATCTCCCCTCTCCTCTCTCTCTCATCTCTCTTCTCTTCTCTGCTCTCTCTCTCTCTCTCTCTCTCTCTCGTCAATTCTTTATCGCCGCTCGATCTCTCTCGCTGATTTTCCGCCCTCCCTCTCTTTTCTCCTCCTTTTGTCCCTCTTTTGCCCGTGCGACAATGGTCGCATTTGATTTTTACTATGCCTAACAGCTTGAGTTTGCCGCTAATGTAACACTGTGATTAAGAACCATTTTCAAATGTCAACCTTTCAACATAAAACCGCGCCCAGGAGATGCTGGGAATCAAAATTTATAGCTTTAACGTGTATCTCTTTTATCAATGAAACATGACGAGTTGAACATTTGGTAAATTTCAAACCGATTCGAATACACGTTTTCTTTCGTCGTTGTTTTTTTTTTAAATTCATTATTATTACAACATTATGAACGATTGACTTAAGGTAGCAATGATCTTGTAACACGAAGACATTTATTTCGTTTAATTTTAACTCCCCACTCGAGCTTCCGTTGGGACTTTCCTGTTGTTTCTTAATAATCTTCGAATTTAAGGACTTTTTTTTAAAGATAGAGTTAATTCGGAATGATAAATCATCTTCAGAAGATTATCAGATAAATTAATTCTATTAGTTTGAATAATTCTTACTGAACACAAAATGCATCCAGGAACGATTATAAGATAAGAATAAATTCCTAATTATTTGGATAATTCTTACTGAAACAAAGAATGATAACCAGAACGATTATAAGATAGAATAATTCCTATTATATTGGTAATTTCTTCTGAACAGCAAAAATGATCAACCCAGAACATTATAAGATAAGAAAATTCTATTATTTGGATAATTCTTAATGAACACAAAAACTCGACACAGAACGATTATAGACAAGAATCATTCCTTATTTTTGGGATAATTCTTACTGAGAGCACAAAATGATCACCAGACGATTATAGATAGAAATAGGCACCATTCCATTATTTGGATATTCTTACTGAACACACAAATGATGCACCGAACGATTATTTGATAATTCTTAATGAACTCAAACACAGCTGGCTAAATGCAGAGATACATTGACTTAGAAGTACCTCAATTTGAGAGTTTTCCGAGTACTGACAGTTGAACACTTATTGATGGAATGCAGATTTTTTGCTCCCATCAGAAACCATTATTTTAAAGCAAACAATGTGAAGGATCTATTTGAAAATGTTAACATTGGGGATATTTTCTCCTTTTTGAGGGAAATCAAATTATAGCATAGAATATAGACATGAAACAAATCAATGCCATACAATATAATCCCCAATAATGCTAACACATTGTTAAAACAATTACTAAAAGTGTATATATGAATGCACAATATGTATAACACCCAACCGCTAGGCATGATATAACCTAGACGGGTTGATATGCCGTTAAATTGATAAACCAACCAACCATCAGTCAATTTTTGGCTTTGTGAGCTGACATTTTAGGTCAGATGGAGCTTCAGATACACTTATATCTGTAAGTTCAATAAGAATTCAGATTTATTTTCATATAAGGTGTGCTCCAATTCTCACCCTGTATTTATAGACTAGACGAGGTCACGTGATCTATTCCTTCACCAATCAGCAGCCATAATGTTCGGCTGATTAACTACTTAAAAACTGATTCTTTCACAATATATTTGCGACCATTGACGAAGTAACTAACAATACTCAGGACTCTTAACCAGAAGAACCAAAGGATTCATTATCAGAGGATTACTAAGGATCCAATTCCACTGGACAAGCACTCTTGCTTAAAGGCCAAAGGATGATTCATAAAAACGTAACACTAAAAACATCAAAGTTTTCAAATATATTACGCCAAAGAAAATATAATTCATGAAAAAAAAAACTATTAAAACATATTACAGAACATACGAGGTAAAGTAATGCCATTTTGTTTAGGACAGGTATAATTAGAAATACAGGAATATGAATCATACATCAAAATGAAGCTGGTCCTCTGTGAATCAAATCGGTACTCCCCCACATCATCACCGTGTCTCCCAATAGCAATGTTCCACCTTCGAATGAGAGCATGTATCCCTGCCTCGTAAAATTATGTTGAATATTCTTTGAGCGACTTCTTCACTACAGAATTCACTTCCTCGTCACTGTGTTACATATCCACATGGTGACGTTGCTGGTATATAAACAATGTTCTTTCATTAGAGAGAGGAGAGAGATAGACAGGGCATCAGAGAGATGAGATGCATAACTTGCATTCTGTCTTCTTCGCTTGTCTAGCGTTGACTTATATCTTGTTGGTTGTTCATCTTGATTCCTTTTCTTTCTTGGCCGGTCTTCTAACTAAAGCATGCATCAACCAACAACGCCATACTGTTCTTTTAAAACACTTTTATTTACATAAATAAGTTCCTTTTCTTACTAACTAAAACGTGACCTCACGTGATTTGTGGGTTTTCCGCCTCTGGGGTCAAAGGTCCCCAACCGTCTGTGAATTTCCATCTACGCTACACAGTGTTGTCAATAATCTATGCTACCATACATTATGCTACAACTGGAATAATGTTTTACATATGGATTTTAATAAGGCCTCCCGCGAGGACACATCCCGTGATTCAACAATGATGAATCTACGAGACTACCTTTTTTATCCCTCCTCTACCTAGGTGACGCCGGATAGCCGCTTCTAGTACATTATATGTTTATTATTTTATTTTTGAAAAAAAAAAATTCTTCTCTCTACCAGATTACTTCAGGTCATATATAACTATAATTTGAAAGACTTAGCAGTATCTGAGAATTGTTATGCAAAGGAGATGATAGATGTTGCTGTCTCTGAGTGCAGAGCCAAAGGTCACACCTGCAGAGATATGGGGAAGACAACAGGAGGTACTGATTGACAGGCGATGGTCATGAGAACATATCGCGCTATGGAGAGTGCAATGTGAGACACATGGGTTATTTTTCACTTTCACTGGTGGCTTTGGACATTGATAAGAAAAGTGTCGGATAAAAAAGGGTTTGAGAGGCAAACAGTATTCCAGTGACGAGATAAAATACTGGTATCTTTTTATGTCACTGTATCTCCCCTCTCTCTCTCTCTCTCTCTCTCTCTCTCTCTCTCTCTCTCTCTCTCTCTCTCTCTCTCTTGTTTTTGCGACATCTGTGATCGAGAATGTTTTTCGAACATTGGATTTCTGAATCACAGGAGGCACTGTAAACTCAGGGGCACAAAACTACATTATCGTCTTCCGATACTGAAANGGGATCCCTCTCAGTGGGTTCTCGCATGTCTTTATCTTGAGTTTCTAGAATCTGGCCCTTTTCGTTATATAATTCCAAAAGAATTCTAGTTATTTTCGTTACATCGATGATATTTTACTCATCTACCCACAAGAACTTGACATAAACAAGATTACTGATAGCCTAAATAAAATTGAACACACCATAAAATTACGCATGAATTAGAATCCAATAATTCTTTACCTTTTTGGATATTTCAGTCATAAAAAATAAAGACAAATTAGAATTCAAAGTCCACCATAAATCACCCTGTAAAAATGACCACATACACTTTTACTCACACCACAATACCAGCATTAAAAAAGGAATTATTATTGGCTTCTATCTTAGAGCCCTCCGTATCTGCACTCCTAAATACCTAGACGATGAGTTCAATTATATAGAAAATTCCTTTATAAATCTTCTTTACCCTAAATCTTTCATACAATCTGCTAAATCCAAAGCTTCAAAATCCATAAAGGAAAACAGTCACAAACCCCCACTAATACATCTTCTAATATAACAAAACTTCCCCATAGATACATAGTTTTACCTAATAACCCTTCCACTAACTCTATAGAAAACAATTACACCACCTTGGTATCAAAATCGTACTATTTCATCCAAATCAATTAGAAGCTTACTCAATGTGGGGTCTCACCATCCTATAAAATCCGAGGCTGGTGTTTACGCAATTCCATGTAAAGATTGCGACAAAAAATACATTGGGGAAACAGCAAGAACTCTCAAAGCGTTTATATGAGCACAAACGCGATATTAAATTGGGCAATTTTCAGAACACCTCCTTAACATATGTCTGAAACTAATCATAACTTCAATTTCAATGATGCCACGATATTAGCCCATATTCACAACAAAAGACTACGACAGATTTTTGAAGCTGTGCAATTTCGCATTTGCCTCTCTTAATAATCGACATGGTTTTTTCAATATATCTCCGTTTTTAGCTAAAATAGTGTTAAACAATTACAAAATACCGGCTTCATTTAATTATTTATTTAGTTATCATTCCCACTTTGTTTCCTTAATAACCGACATGTATATATTTATTATATCTCCGTTTCTAGTTAAATAGTGTTAAATAATTACTAAATACAGGCTTCATTTAATATATTTATTTAGTTATCATTCCACTTTGTTTCCCTATGTTCTCTTAAAAATAATCAGTCCATTAATACTTTTTCTCGTCTTTTGCATTTCTTCGAGTGGCGTCACGCGCATGACACCTTCGCGTGAGTAGATCGCGACTTGCCTTTCAAATTAAAACGCTGATCAAATACAGTTACATAACTAAAAAGATTTCATCTCCTGTCACATATAAAAACATCCATACATTTTCTTCACCCCAAGAGACATCCTGATGAAGGTTCAATGTAACCGAAATGTTTTAAACATCGATTATTAAATTCATCCCAATTTCGGAATACTTGTTTTTTCAAAATTTTCTTTATATTGTCGGATTTAATTTCCATATTTACTCCCATATATATATATATATAATATATTATATATTATATATATATATATTATATATTATATATATATAAATATATATATATATGAAAAAAATTAATAAATTGCATGATACTTAATATATCTGAGCGTATATGTGTGTTTATATATATATATATATATATATATATATATATATATTATATATATAATATATATATATATTATTCGTACATGCATATATTTATGAATATACATATATATGTACATATACAGATGTTATCCTTAAGTTTCTATCGTCTGTCACATCCCTTTTTTAATTCGTTTATTTGCCGATCATAAAATAAGGTATGTTACTATTCAAAGTTATATATGAATTTAGCTGATAAAAACTTGTTTAATATATAATATATATATATAATATATATTATATAATATATATATATATTAATATAGTGTGTGTGTGTGGTGTGTGTCTGTGTGTGTATATATACACACATTTATTCAGTTAGAAATGAAATGAAATAATCTATCTTAGAAATATTTATTTGGTAAGAAAGAGCGAAGTAAATGACAATAATAAGCGAAATAAATAATAAGCAAAGTAAATAACAATAAAAAGCCGAAATAAACAATAAGCGAAGTAAATACAAATAATAATTTAACTCAACTTTGTTTTTAATTTTTTCGTATATATACAAAAGAGTTTTAGAAAAAAAGCCTTTTACAGAAATAGGTAGTTAAATTATATAACTACTTATTTCGTAACTAAGTAAACATATAGTTGTATTGTGATAAAAACAAAAAAAAATTATAAGAAAAATACGATGTAGTTAACATTTCGTATATATAACAAAACAGTTTGAAATGTTATGTTAAGCTTACCTTAAACATAAATAAAAATGATGCTAATGTACGTAACTTGAATGAGAAAATTTGTTATTTAATTTATCATAATTCTAATGATAAATAAATAGGCAGATTTTTAAAAAAATTAAGTCGCACATTTTCTCTCTCTCTTTCTTTTTTTTTTTTTTTTACTAAAAACCGTCAAAAATGGTCTTTCGAATTTATCTCAGCTGAACTTGAAAAACGGTCTGAAAATTAGGGGGACACAGAAAAAAACAGAACCCACAAAATTTGTAATAAACTGTTAATTTAATAGGGTAGTTTAAGGTTGGGGTTTAGGGTTAGTTAAATGGGAAAATAAATAAATAATTTGTGTTCTGTTTTTCTGGGTCACCTCTGTATATAGGTGATCCAGACAAACAGAACCACAAATTTTGTAATAAAACTTAATTTTGACTATGGGAGTTTAGGGATTAGGGTTAGGGATAGCGTTGGGGTTTAGAGTTAGTTTAATGGGAAAATAAATAATTTGGGTTCTGTTTGTTTTTTTTTTTTTTTGTTTTGTTTTGGTCACCCTAATTTTCCGACCGTTTTTCAAGTTCAGTCCTTATCTTGAGATTTCTTTTAATCATTTACTAAAATGTTTTTAAAACTTTAGAATCACTATAATTCATTCATATTAGTGTCGTCTCGAATATAACATTTATTTCGACTGTTTATTAATTAGACAATTAGTTACCCCCAATTTTCCCTGTGAAATTTACCCCACCCCTATATTTAAACACAATGAAACTTGCATAAAAATTATTTTTTATCTGAAAAGTCTTTTTTCAATTCGAAAGAAGAAACATTAAACAAACTCCTAAGGTTCTTTTAAAAAATTTCAGCTAACGGAAATAATGAAAATGATGATTGAAAACAATGTTTTCATTTTTGCACCGTTAAATCAACTGAAATTTCACGTAGCCATATACAACTTACGACAACAGGATTTTAAAAAATATACTATGAAATATCAATTAATGGTCCGATTTTCACGAAATATACTAGGGGAAATATGTTTTACGAGGTCTACCCCCATCCCCTATTTTATTTTATGAGATATTAAAAAAAATGAACCGAAATTGGGTATACATATCTCTTATTTTCTGCCACTCACTCTTTGGTGTTCCTATTTTTTCTTTAGTCCGGTCATGGACCGGGTACTTTAGCTAGTATATATATATATATATATATATATATTATTATATATATATATATATATGAGGAAATGAGTAAAGAAAAGAAATGTAGATGGATAAAAATGAATTTTATCGATATCACTTTTAATCGATATCACTTACACATGTGTTTCGGTCTGTTTATCAAATATGTATACGGATTTACGTTATTATTATTAAAAAATCCGATGGAGTTGAAATGATGATGATAATGATAATAGGAAAATGCATAAAATGTTCGCGTCACAGATTTTGCCGACCTTCATACAGAGTGGAATTTTATTTTTATTTTTATTATTATCATCATCATTTAAACTCCATCTGATTATTTAATAATAATAAATACGTAAATCCGTATACATTTTGATTAACAGACCGAAACACATGTGTAGTGATATCGGATTAAAGTGATATCGATAAAATTCATTTTTATCCATCTACATTTCTTTTCTTTTCCTAGTTCGATACCGGTCCTCGCAACTCAGCGTATGGGTAGCACAGGGATCTGTGCGGTAAAGTAAGGAGACTGATGGTAGGTGTTGCGCTCCACCTCAGATGCTAAACAATCAAATGGGCAAACCAAATTTTCTGTTATAATAGATGTTGTTGTATTGGAAATAGCAATGTGATGTGCATAAAGTACAAATTTTAATTATTTTAGAGATGGATAGAGGTAAGTTAATGTTAATTTTTGATAGGTGATTTTGTAATCGTTTTAAGCATTTGTCTACCGGAATATTAGTAAACAGAGATTTTATATCAAGACTAGCTAAGGATTTGTTTTTTATATTGATGTTGGTTAATTTGTTGAGAAGTGAGCCAGAATTAATTATGTGTGCTTCGCTAATAGACAAGAGACATCCAAGAGACATCCTGATGAAGGTTCAATGTAACCGAAATGTTTTAAACATCGATTATTAAATTCATCCCAATTTCGGAATACTTGTTTTTTCAAAATTTTCTTTATATATATATATATATATATATATATATATATATGTATATATATTTACTCATACATTCATATATTTATGAATATACATATATATATGAAGTAAATGGAAGTGAATCAGACAGTATGATTAGAAAATATTTAGAAAAAACAAAAGATGTTATTAGTTTGCTGACAGATCTGTTTCGACCTTTTAATAAAGTGGTCTTTTTCAAAGCAACTATATTTATGAGGAAAGACGGAATAAATAAACCGTTAATCACGAGGTACAAACAAACGTTCTCGTTCAGGGCTGGAATTTTTTTTTTTAATTTGAAAATGCGTATTTTGTAAAAAAAATTTTTTTTTTAACAGAAACATTTATATCATTAGAAAAACTCAAAGAGTTTGAATTAAAAGTGCATTTATGCACACACACACACACACACACACACACACATATATATATATATATATATATATATATATATATATATATATATAATATATATATGCATTAAAACGAAGTAGAAATGTCTCTTTTAGCTATTATAATGCTTGCAGCTACCCATGTATATTCTGGAGATATTGGCAAAGTTCTCATCCAGTGCAACACTCAAGACACATTCTTTTGCAAATTACTTCAACGCTTCGTAAAACCCGATACAAATTTCAAAAAGAAAAGCAATTAAAAAATGAAGTATTATCTGCGTTATTCGGACTTTGTCCTCATCTTCATTGTTATCTGTACAACGTTTCTACCGATATGCCCTCCGGCCTTCTTCGGGTATTTCTTGTCTTGTTTAACCCTTTATTCAGTCCAAAGTTATTTATTCAGATTCAAAGTTAAGTGATGGCTCCCGATTACAAGAAGATTCCCGATTACGAGAAGAAAGTTCCCGAGTTTGAAAAGAAGGTTCCCCAGTCCGAGAAGGTTCCCGAGTCCGACGAGAAATACCTGAAGAAAGCCGGATGGCACATCGACCGAAAGGTTGTACAGGTAACAATGAAGATGGGGACAATAGTCCTAATAACGCAGATAATACTAATCATCAAGCCTCATCTCAAACATTCAGAAAAATGAAGTATTTTTTTTTATTAGATCGTCCTCATTTCACTACTGCCTCGTAAATGACAGGGTTAAATCAATAAAATTAACGTCAATTATTAATATACATTGAGCAAAAGAACAGAAGAGTTAATTCTTTGAAAGTAAATTATTCTTTTTGTAATATAATTAAATTCGTGTAACGTAATTAAACTCTGATTTTTATAATAATATATTTCATTCGCATAGTCTATTAGAATATCTGACTAAGTCATTTGTACTGTACATCAACAATTCCACCATTCCACTGACATTATTATGATAATTAAATAAGACCGAAAAGCGAAGTTTACCCTGGCGGCTTCGAAAATTAGGAAATTATCTCAGTTTCATTAGCTGCGCATGAGCTAAAAATCGTTAATGAAATAATTTAACTATATTTTTAATTTCATAAAATAATCAAAAATAATCAAAAATAACCCACAGGGATGACAATAAAAATACCAAACTGTGAATAAGTCAGCGGGAAATTATGCAATCTTCAGTTTGTCAGGTAATTATTAGAAAGAATAAAATGATCACTCGATTTTATTATTCATTCTGGCAAAAGAGTGAACCTAATTTCGTTTGTTTGTTGTTTGGGTTTTACGGCACATCGACCGTTGTTGGGTTATTTTATGCTGAAGATATTTGTTCATCTTAATTTCATTAACTCGTATTTCCAACTGAAATAACGTTAATGACCCAGCGTCTTGATATTATCATCTGGTCTGTTAATAAAAAAAAGTTTTCATCGTTGAATTAACAGTTCCTTTCCAGGAAAATCTTGACTGGGCCCATTAGCGTAAGTTGGAAAAATATGAAGATCTACGAGAACAATGCTTCATAAATGGGTGGATAACGAATGTATTTCCTATCGAAGTCGGACGCCGAGAATTTATTACCAACTCAACCTTGGCATTTTTGTCTAAACTTGGACTTTCTTCACCAGACAAGAGGAAATACATCAAAAAGATCCAGGATAAAGCTCTAACCGCATCAGCGTATATGGCAATCTATAATGTGACATCAAACCGAAAAAGCCTGGTGGTATCGTGAGATACTGCTAGAGCACCCTGGGTTAGTGGTAATGATGTATTGGTCCCGAAACCAAGCCTGAACCGAGAGTCATCATCTAATGAAGGCTTTGATGGTTGCAATGCTACTGTGTAAATAGCAGTCATTGTATGAAGATTATTATTGAATGGTTTGTGTGATGGGAGGTAAGTGGCCGTATAGCTGCTTCCAAGATTTGTTCAAAACACCACATAGCATACTTGTGTAATTCCTGTGTATCTTTTCCTTCAACTGTTTTGTTAGCGTCTAAGTGGTGCAGAAATACAATAATACTAACACGGCTACAGCTTGAAATAATCACCATTAAATACAACTATCTACCAGCTTCAGAAATGAAGTTTTCATTCTCCAGAATATTTATTTAATTCTATTTTTTAAATCTTACCTTTTATTCATTCTTCAGGAGTAGGCAATTTTTAAAAAACTCAATTTTTGAAAACTCATTTTTAAAACACATTTTTTACAAACATTTTTTTCTATTGAACCTATAGATGGAACCCTAATAGGTACTACCACACCGGGTCAGAGCGGTCCTGGGATTAATGATAATTTTGGGGTACTCCACAAATCCCAGAGCTCTAGAATTGGAACTTCAGCATCATGTGACACGGCGAGTTCTATTTGTTGTGGTCAACTAATTTTTAACGAACTAGTGTTACGTACTGAGGTTTTCACAGTACCAAATCGATATAATGTTGTATACCCTTTCTTACTTCTAACTCTGGTCGAATTTTCTTCTGGCCTGCTTTGCTATTCTGATCGTCTATCTTCTAACATTTTGGTCTGGTGTCTTCTAAGGTTTTCTATTGCTATGTTCCTGCTGGTTGGTCGTCCTGGATTCATTTCTTTGTCTTGTTACCAAGACATTCATCAATCACAAGAACATTTTACTATTATAAACTTTTATTTCCTTAACTATACATTTCACGTAAGTAAATATCTGACTAACATAGCGTGCGTGAGTCCAGTTTTAGGCAGAGCACAAAATGGCCGCCTGCTCTGCCTGACGTCCAACTGCAAACTGGGGACTCTGAAAAAGGTCCCACGTGACTTCACATATTTGTCGGGCTTCTGTAATTTTCCATAGAAGAGCCCGGCCATGGTATGAAAGGGTTCGTCCCCTCAGAATAACAGGGGATTGACAATAATCTTATGCAACCGCATAGATTATGTAACACTAGGAAAAGTGCAAAAATTGTTTTCTTAGTCACAGAAAATTGTTTTGTTAAAATAAGAAACATTAAAATCAAAATATTGTATAAATTTTGATTCTGCTTTTTGTATAAACAGATTCAGTCAATGCATGACATGCAACACTCCACTTTGGCCCTTACTTGGGCTAGACGGTTAGTCGGAGAGACCCCCTCCGATCAATCAGCTGGTCATGTCAAGCCCTAGCACCTATATGATTACCCCAACTCTATTGTCATTATGACAAACCCCAACCCTTTTTATCATATGGGTGCTAGAAGGCCGTGGTTGATGGTCTTCATGTCCTGGGTATGACGTTAAAATCTAACTGATGGTGAGATTTCAGTTCCATAGGTAAGGGGAATGTGAAGCACCCATTCATCACACTTGCTCCCAGGTCCACTCTGACCAGGAGTGGTAGTAGCTGTTAGAGTCCCATCTATGGGTTAAATAGAAAATTTGTTTACAAAAAATTTGACTTCTTCCAAACTAGCTCCTCATTTTACTGGACAGATCCCTGTGCTACTCATATGCTGAGTTGGTGAGGGCTGGTGTCGAACCAGGAACCTTGGATCAAGATAACATTTTAGATAATTTTTCAAAAATGACTATTTTAATTTTTTTTAAATCTGTTTTTTATGCCTCCATGGGTATCTCTTCATTTTACTATCTTCTCACATCAACTGTTGAAAAAAAACGGGCGGGGACAGGAAGATAATCTTTGTGCACAGAACATAAAGAATAATAATACAATATCTATATACAGAACAAATTCTATTAAGTAATTCATGCGATAGTTCCCAAAGATTTCCTATTAAATTATTCTTCTGAAATTCAATTTAACTTTAAATATATGCTCCTACATTTGGGGCGCTGGTGGTTGTCGTCAGTGATGTAATCTGCAAGGTTCATTGGGAAGTTTCGGGTCTTCCAACATAAGACTTACCTCGCCTTGCTGACCCTATCAGAGGTGATCAAAGCTCTGATACAGCCACCCAATTTAATATATATATATATATATATATATATATATATATATATATATATATATATATATATACAAGCGTGTTGGTAGATCCTTGCGGAGAGAAAAACCCAGCAGAAAGTTTGATTGTAAAAATACTACCAAACATCAACCAGGAAGAAAAAAATTTTGAAAAAAAGAAGGACCAAGATATTCGTACCATAACAAAAAATAATCTATTGGTACAGTATTTGGCCAAAAGAAAAAACAATTTATATGTATATATATGTATATAAGATATATTATATATATTCATATAACCGCTAGGAGAAAGCTAATATGTAAAAAGTGCTCGATACCTAAGTAGAGCCAATAATAAAGATAATCTAATGAGTCAGACGAACCTACTATTAGTTTCGCATAAAGCTTTTCAGGGCTAAAATCTGACTCTTAGATTTCTCAGATTTTCGCCCTGAAGAGCTTTATGCGAAACTAATAGTAGGTTCGTCTGACTCATTAGATTATCTTTATATATATATATATATTAAGACTATTCAGCTAAACTGGTCTTTGCCGTTATTAAATAACCCACCGTTTTCTTATTTCTTCCTCACTCATTATACATTTCTATAACCCCTTCTTCTCCCTTCTCTTTGTGTTCTTTTTGTCTTTTTTTCAATTTCTCATACTTTCTTTATTATTATCACCATATTTATCTATATTTCTCTGAACTTTTGAGATGAGGCTTGATGATTAGTATTATTTGTATTATTCAGACTATTGACCTCATCTTCATTGTTATCTATACTTAGCTCTGTCCCAGCTATGATTAGCGAAATGAGAACAGGATACCCCCATGGACTGAATAAAGGGATTGGGTCCAAAGTTCCGTGATCGCTTCCGATTACGACAAGAAGGTTCCCGAGTTCGAAAAGAAGGTTTCCGAGTCCGAAAAGAAGGTTTCCGAGTCCAAGATGATTCCCGAGTTCGAAGAGAGGTTCCCGAGTCAGACAAGAAAAACCTGAAGAAGGCCAGAAGGCACATCGGCAGAAACGTTGTACTGATAAAAATGAAGATGAGGGCAATAGTCCGAATAATACAAATAATACTAATATTTATCTATTTATGCTTTTTTATGTCTATCAATCGATATACCATCTCTGTTGAATCATATCTATCTGTATAATTATATTTGAAGACGAAAAACTTACATTTCAATTTCTCTTTCCTCCTAACTTATTCCCTAGTGGATTTCTTCACTTAGGCCTTGCTTCTTTCTTTCTTTCTTTCTTTCTTTCTTTCTTTATAAATTTATTTATTTATTTCATTCTTTCTTTCTTATGTTTTTCCAAGAGAATCTTCCTTCACTCTATCATTTGTGTGTGTGTGTGTGTGTCTCTCTCTCTCTCTCTCTCTTTCTCTCTCAGAAATACCATTATGTAACTGCTTTCTCCCCCTTTCTTTCTTTCTTTTTCTCTGTCTGTCTGTCTCTCTCTCTCTCTCTCAGAAACACCTTTATTTGACTGCTTCTCTCTATCTCTCTCTTTCTCTGTCAGTATCTCTCTCTCTCTCTCTCTCTCTCTCCCCTCTCTCTTTCGTCCTCCCTCCTCGCTATACTATCATTGTTCACAGCCTTTCCTTTATTTCAATATGACAAACTCGATTCATATCGTATTATTTTCTCTTGTGTCTTTACCTGTTAGAAGAAAGACACAATTAACACAACTCTCTCTCTCTCTCTCTCTCTCTCTCTCTCTCTCTCTCTCTCTCTCTCTCTCTCCCTCTCTCACAACACACACACACACACACACACACAACACACACTGCTTCTCCAGCAGTGTCCGGCATGCCTTGTCCTCCTCACTCGGATGGGTTGTGAGATGGGGACAGGTGGCCATACAGCTGTTTCCTTGTGAGGTGCTGTTTCCACGATTTGTTCAAATGTTCGCGTAATTTAACGATCACTAAATCTATGACCAGCATATTTGCAGTGAATAATATCCCAATTGATTTGTAAAAAAGAGAAATTATGAAACTATGAAATAGATTTGTAAAAATGAGAAAATTATGAAATTATTTCACAACTAAAAAAATATGTTGAGTTGACATGACTTTTGGACCACCCTGTAGAGTTTTGAGGAATAGCTCAGGTTGATTAAAAAATAACTCCCTATTTTGAACTATTTTTACTTTTATTTATTTAGCAGTTATATTTTTCTCAATTCTTTAACACATATTCCTTGATAGATAACTGTTGTAGGTGACTCACCTATGACACGAACATGGACTTACCTAAAGGGTATATATTTGACAGAGTAAAGCTACTCAAACGAGTAGTACCAGATACAGTTCTTCGTGTAAGCTGAAACAAGGAAACCCTTCCATTGTACGTTGATATATATTGCTGAATACAATATGTTCCCTACATTTTATACCCGTGTTGAGTTATTATTTATTGACCCTTAAACAGGTCATAACAATAACAATTAAATCTGTGTTGTTGTTGGTGCTAATTCACCATTTTCATGGGAGATGTATGGGTAGACGTGGTCCTCATTAATGGCCGGTCAAATGCCAGGATTTAACACCCTGCAACATTTTTTCTTTTGGGGTTGGTTGAAGGAGCAAGTCAACAGTACGAAACCAATGACTATGGAAGAACTGGAAGGACAAATATGAGAATTTATTTCTGCCATTCCACAAGAGTTCTGGGGAAGATCAGTTGATAGGATTTCTGAGAAGCTGGAAGTTAATGCTGATGCCCATATAGAATTTTAAATAAAACTCCATGTTATTTGTGTACAATACATAAGTTTTATGTTGCATTTATTGTCTTACAATTTATTGTTATGACTAGCAAATATATGCACCCTCCGGGTGCAAGTATTTAAGTTTTAATATAATAAAATATCCTATTAAATTTGAAAGGCTAATGAAACTGAATAAGAATTCAGATAAAAAGATTTGGAACAGAGGGGGTATGATTGAAAAATAGATCAACTTTGAAACTAACTCTTCCATCATTTTCCGTTACTCCCGTCTTTCATTGGTAAATTTTCCTAATTAAACTGTTTAGTTAAAATAGAAAGTTACAGTTATTTCTTCTTGTTAAGGGATTTCTTTTAAGATTTATCCCTGAGATTTTAGATAATATTCATTAAGATAAAACCAAACAATTAGAAATCAATAATGCTAAGCACATATTTATTAAAATCAGATTTTTAATATCAATATGCAAATTAGCCTTCCCATTCACACTGTAAACCGCTATTTTGTTGTAAGTATGTTATTAGTATGTAGATATTACAAACAGTATTATTAATGTAAAACAATTTTATTAATAATTGAGGTTTAAATAAAAATAAAATCTTGTAGAATATGACGTAAATAACTAAGGGAATTGTTACTTGAATAATAATATAGTTTCGGTTACAGACAGAAAAACACAGAATCTCCGTTATAATAAGATTTTGTAGCGAGAATAGTTAGCATGCCGTAAAATCTAACTAATCAATCAACACATACCAATATTTGACCCCCCCCCATCAGGACCTTTCCCGCCCATTTGGAGGAATTCACCAGTTCTCTATCAAAACAGCAAAGTGCCAACACGCATCTCTTCAGCTCTTTCCGATCACCCTCATTCACTCAATCTTTTTCTACCTGAGGGTAAAGTTTGGAATGGTAAACACACTTTTTTTGTAAATTTTTTGTAAATTTCCACCGCTGCTGCGCGCGAAGATTAGACATACGATAAAGCTTAAGCGCTTCATGGAGACGTAAAATTACCACCTTAATTCTAATGATCCGCCATATTCGATTTATAATGAACAGTCGGCCATTTTGTCACGTAAATCTGTGGTCTCTTGATAAAAAGATCAATAAGTTACTTATATTAAGCAGCTTATTGATTTGACTCCTGCTAAACACGAATAACAATGTAGCTTTGAATCTTCTATTTGAAATAATGGACCGTCTTATTATACTGTCAACCTTTTGTCCTGTCAGCATTGTTATGAAAACAAAGAATGCTTCCCTTTTAGGATTTAAATAAGTTTCGGAAAATCCTTTAATCCTGCTTAGAGACGCTATTATCATAATGGTTATCATCGTAGCAAATCAATCCGGCAACCCAAGTTCAAATGCTCGAGAAGAGTGTATTTTATCTAGCGTTAATAATAGAGTAAATATAGATACACATGTATAACTCCCTAACCGTTAGGAATGACATAACACAAGACGGGTTGACATGCCAATTACTTCAAGAGTGCAAATATAGATACACAACATATATTACTCCCTAAGCGCTAAGCATGACATAACACCAGACGGGTTGATATGCCTGTAAAATCAGCGCAGGAGTGGGTTTTTGACAGACAAGAAGGGGTTAAAATCTGCCCTTGATTTGAAAAGCCAGTGGGAAAGGGGATTTAAAGCTTTTAACAGCGAACGGAGCAAACGTCAGGGATTTGAATGTTTAATTGAGAGGCCGCCATATTGACTTTTATGAAATGCAAAGACTTTCCCGCTTTCAATTAAAGATGGCGGTAAACCCAGAAAATGCCAATCCGGTTCATTAAAATGCTAAACACGGGAACAAAACTGGAAAATACCTGTTTGTCCATTTATTTCACAAAAGGAGATCATGTGACAAGCTCTTCAACTTATAATACATATATATATATATATATATATATATATATAGAGAGAGAGAGAGAGAGAGAGATAATATATGTATTATATATCTATAATATAAGGCGCCGGGTTAGCTCAGTCGGTAGAGCGTTCGGCTAGAAACCGCAAAGTTCTTAGTTCGATACCGGTCCTCGCCAACTCAGCGTATGAGTAGTGCAGGGATCTGTGCGGTAAAGTAAGGAGCTGATGGTAGATGTGGCGCTCCACCTCAAACGCCAAAAAATCTCCTTGGTCTAGCGCTATTGAAAAGGGGATAAACTCCCTCGCTGACTGGCTGATACCGACTTTAGGCCGCCCCGACGACTTTACTTTATATATATATATATATATATAGAGAGAGAGAGAGAGAGAATGAATAGAGAATAAATGAGAAAAGTATTGCCATAAAAAAGGTGTTTAATGCTAATAAAGCAGAGCAGATTTATAATCAATAGTAATGGTATTATGGATGATTTAAACTCATAATTTTAAGTTTCATGGTCATGCAATCTTCAGATGAGTCAAATGGTTGAGATTTTTAAAACTAGTAGTTTTTTAGCGTTTATATAAACGTGACGCGTGTTCACGTGTTGGGATGATATAATGCTAATATCTTTTTAAAACTATGGCTAGTTTAACGTTTATGTGACGTGGATCGTGTTCACGTGATGTAATGTAATGACGTTAAATCTGTATTTACAAAAAAAAAATGATAATAAAACAAACTTACTTTGGTTTTAATGCACGCGGTGTCCAGATAATCTTTTTTAATAAATAAAAGGAGTGCGAAAATTAAGGGATAAATTAGGAACAGGTGGTAAGTAGCATAATAAAAAAATTGTTTAAATGCCTGCATTTAGAAACGAGTTCACTTCTCTTGTTTAATAAGTTTTTGTTAGTATTTTGTAATATACACAATTGTAATAAAAATTAATAATCAAGAAAGAGAAACATCATTTTGTTAATTTGGTTTTCAGCAGAACTGTTAAAAAGAATGTGGGGAAGATATTTTTCAACTTAAGGAAAAACACTTAGACAAATCGCCTACAATTCAATAAGAACAACCTTAAAATCAGTTATTGTTGTATGAACAATATAAAAAAACCTAATTGATAAACACAATTTTAAAATCTTAAATGGTAATGACAACAACCAAAATAATAGATGTAACTGTTTCGATAAAACTAAATGCTCCTTAAGTGGCTTTTATTTAACCAATAACATCATATATAAAGCCACAATCAAGGACAATGTAAATAACAACGAGGAAAAAACTTAGATTGGTGCAACTGAAAACAATTGAAAAAATAGGTGGTATAACCATAATTTAAGCTTTAACAACAGAAAATATGCAAACAGTACTATCTTATCCAAATATATATGGCAAATTAAAGATAAAACGGGCAAAACACCTATAATAAAATGGGAAATCATTAAAAAAACCCAGGCGTACAAATGTGGCCAGCGTAAATGCGATCTCTGCATCGAAGAAAAATTGTGTATATTACAAAATACAAACAAAAACTTATTAAACAAGAGAAGTGAACTCGTTTCGAAATGCAGGCATTTGAACAATTTTTTCTTGTGCCACTTACCACCTGATCCTAATTATTCCCTTAATTTTCGAACTCCTTTTATTTATTTAAAAAAAAATCATCTGGACACCGCGTGCATTAAGACCAAAGCAAGTTTGTTTTATTATCATTTTAACACAGATTTAGCGTCATAACATTCCATCACGTGAACACGCTTCACGTCACATAAACGTTAAACAAGCCACAGTTTTTTAAAAGATCAACGCTAAAAAAATACTGTTTTTTAAAATCTCAACCATTTGACTCATCTGAAGATTGCATAAGCATGAAAGTCATAAGTTTAAATCATCCATATACCATTACTATTTAGTATATAAATAATATATATATATATATATATATATATATATATTATATATAATATATATAATATATATATATATATATATATATGTATATATATAATAATATAATCGTATATATATAATTAAAATAATCATATATAATATATAATTTAGTATAATCATATATATATATATATATATATATATATATTATATATATAGCAGCATTTTTACTTTATGCAGTTTTGTTGAACTCGACAGACATTTCTTGTCTAACGAGTTTCTTTTCCATCCTTTCCAGTTTTCTGACCATCTTTATTTTTATTCATTTATATCATGACGCCGTAGATAAAACGAGACACAGCTGAAAATATGCATAGAGATGCTTCGGAGCGGTGGATGAGCCTGTAGGAGGACTGCTAGAAGAGTGTTGCGGACAAGAAAGTTTGTCGTCGAACTTTTTTAGTGGAAGAAAGAAATTAGACGAATCAATTTCCCAACCTAGACATGGACTTTGCACATATTTTATTGTGAAAATGTATTGCGACTCGTTCTACTAGTCAACTGTATTGAAAATGAGAAAAAAAATAACACAATTTCCAGGGCCAATTCTAGCGTAACTGATAGATCAGGCCCATATATATGTATGAGCAAGATCTCCAAGAATTCGTGTTTGAAAACAAATTACTTATAAATTCACATTACAATGAATCTTAAAGTAAATTTGTATACGCAAGAACAATTCTTAAACGAAAAAGTGTACATTTTTAGGTAAAAAGTTTAACGTAGAATTCAGAATAAACGATTTCTTGTATTTTTATTGTGAATCCGGTAATAGACATTCTTTTGTCTTTTTTTAGGTTTATTTCTTACCGTATTTTATTCCTTCAATCATTCATTTAATGTATTAGAGGAACCTGATATTTATTGGTTGATTTTCTTCCCCGTGAAACTTTGGTAATTAGATCGCTCGTGATTTGCAAGTCGGATTTTATTACACAAATAAAAAAGAAGAAAACTTGAAAAAGTTAATCTGATGGGAAGTTAACGTACAAATTTCTTCGGTACGTTTTGTTTTGGTTCCCATCTTTATATAAACTAGAAAAGAAACACCCTTCGGGCGGTGTAAAAATTAGTTCTTAAAATATATTGCCTAAGGAGGATAGGAAAAATAAAAATAAAATAAAACGTTTCATATTTGAAAAAAAATAATTAGTTACTTAAAAAGCATCATATTCACTCCACTTCAAATTTATTCGGTATGTTTTGTTTTGTTTCCCATCTTTATATAAACTAGAAATAAAACACCCCCGGGCGGTGTAAACATTAATTCTTAAAATATATTGCCTAAGGTGGATAGGAAAATTAAATGAAGCGGTTGATATTTGAAAAAAAAATATTTACTTAAAAATCCTCATATTCACTTCACTCCAAATTTCTTCGGTATGTTTTGTTTTGTTTCCCATCTTTATATAAACAAGAAAGAAAACACCCTCCGGGCGGTGTAAAAATTGATTCTTAACAGATATTGCCTAAAGTGAATAGGAAAATAGAATAAAATAAAATGTTTGATATTTGAAAAAAATAATTACTTACTTAAAAAGCATCATATTCATTCCCCTCCACTCAGATATTTGTTTTGTTTTACGACAGTGGAGACCTCCAAAAAGTTTTCTAAAAATTTCTGATTTAATCATCCAGACTCTTATCTTTATAGAAAAATTACAATTCGTACGAGTAAAATATTTTCGTTCGGATTTCATAAAATTAAATTGGGGAGAGGTCGACCTAGTAAAAAGATATTTCCCTAAATATATCTTAGGAAAAAGAGATTTCAAATATAAATTCATCTAAAAGGTAAATAAGTATCGAAATTTCCGTGAAAATTTCACAATTAATTGATTTTTCAGAGATTCTTAATATTTTTATGTAGTATTGTTTGTTTGTTTTGTTTTGTTTTACGGCATATCAACCTCAGTGGGTCATTTAATGCCGATAAAGTTTTGAAATAAATCAATTACTAATGGATAATACAATTTTTTTATAAATAAATGTTTCTATTTAACCCATATATGGGACCCTAACAGGTACTACCAATCCGGGTCAGAGTGGACCAAATGGTGATTAAGGGGTGCTCCACATTCCCCAAACCTCCAAAACTGGAACCTCACCATCAGATAGAGTTTAACGTCATTCCCAGGACATGTAGACCCTCAGTCACCGCCTTCTAGCACCCATATGATAAAAAGGGGTTGTGCTTGCCATAAGGGCAATAGGGTTGGGAAAATCATATAGGTGCTAGGGCTTGACGTGACCAGCCGATTGATCGGAGGGGCCTCTCCGACCGCCGTCTAGCCCAAGGGCCAAAGTGGAGTATTCCATGTCATTAACTGCTCATGCACCTGGGCTCTATCCTTAAGCATCACGGTTCACCACCCACGGCCAACAGGTAGCCCCATTGGGGGAGTCTTACCCCTCTGCAGAGGTGCAGTCGGTGCATTCTAACGCCCCAGCCGACAGGGCGGTTTTATGTAGTAATGATACTGACTATGAATTAAATACTCATTGATAAACTTAATTATTTCCTCAAATGTCTGTGACGTTAACAGTGACGTAGTTTTCGTTACCGACAAAAAGAGTTTGAATCGTTATTATTAATAGACAAAAAAAAAGATATGCGTCGACAGATGATGTCAACAATTAATTGCTTCTCTCTGAAGTTTTGAAATGCGGCTTGATAATTATTAGTATTTGTATTATTCGGACTATTGTCCTCATTTTCATTGTTATCTGTCCAACATTTCGGTCGATGTGCCCTCTGGCCTTCTTCAAGTATTTCTTGTCGGTCTCGGGAAACTTCTCGAACTCGAGAACCTTCTTTTCGAACTCGGGAACACATAGCGTAGTGGATAAAAGAGTTAGGTTAAGACAGTTCTAAGTGAAAGTTATCTCTAGACTGCAGGTTCAATCCTGGTCAGGGGCAGCAGTAACATAGAATGATAATCAACACAGCTTAACACCTGTACCCCAGCTATAGTTAGCGGGACGAGAACAAGATACCCCCGTGGATTGAATAAAGGGTTAGGTTCAAAGTTCCGTGATGGCCCCCCGATTGCGAGAAGAAGGTTACCAAGTTCGAAAAGAAGGTTATCGAGTTCGAGAAGAAATACTTGAAGAAGGCTGGAGGGCACATTGACCGAAACGTTATACAGATAACAATAAAGATGAGGACAATAGGCCGAATAATCCAAATAATACTAATTAATTCCTTATATCTTGATTTGTATGATAGCACGTGGTGTAATGGTTAAAGTCATGGGAAATGGACTAGTCACCCTGACTTCAAATCGTGGATGTGGTAGTTGCATTTCACTTAGCGCTAATACCCTTGGTATGAATCCTACTCTCCCTCCAGCTATGGATATATAGTAGGGCAGACTGGGCTCTTTAACCTTGGTTAGGCAACTGCTCTAGGAGAAGGAAAACTCTGAATTCAAACCTGTTGAACTCCGCTTAAGAAATTGACGTTGTGTCACATCCTGCTCGTGTGGAGGGGTTGATATATATATATATATATATATATATATAATGTTTTTTTAAAAGTTAGGCGTTATTACGAAGCATTCAAAATATATAAATGAATGAACTCGATATTATGGAGTATTGGATTCACTTATTTTTTTATTATTATTTTTTGTCATAAATTTTCAGGTTCGTTAGATACCCTTTATCAAATGAATGTTATTCCTGTTTAATGGCTTTTTGTCTCTGTTGTTATCGACAACGGCAGCGTCTGTGAAATCTTATTATAATGGAGATTGTGTGTTTGTCTGTCTGAAGCCGAAACTAAATCACTACTCAAGTCACAATTCCCTTAGTTATTGACGTCACATTCCACATGAATTTATTTTATTTAAACCTCATTATTGATAAAATTGTATTACCTTATTAATACTTTTGACGTTATCTACATTCCAATAACATGCAATTGTATTTATATATGCAACAAAATAGCGGGTTACAGTGTGAACAGAAAGCTATTTGCATATTATATTAAAAGTTTAATTTTATTAAATATGCGTTGGTATTATTGATTTCTAATTGTTTGTTTTTTCTTAATGAATATGAGCAAAAAAACTCGGGATAAATTTTAAAAGAATCCTTTGATATAAAGAAATAACGGCAATTTATTATTTATTTCCTAATTTAACTAAAAGTTAAATTAGGAAAATTCAGCAATAAAAGGAGGAGTGATGAAAATGATGGAAGACTTAGTTTCAAAGCTGTTCTATTCTTCGATTATACCCCCTCTGTTTCAAAATCATTTTATTTGGATTTTTATTTAGTTTCAAAAGTATTTCAAATTTAACATATTTCATTACATTAAAATTTAAATACTTGCACCCGGAGGGTGCATATATTTGCTAGTATTTATAATAACGGAGAATTCCGATTTCTGCGTTCAATCCCTCCACGTGTGTTTGTAATTTTAGAATACATTTAGCTTCTGATTGTTTTCTAGATTGCGTTGTTGGAAATGCGTGCACTGTTAAAATGCATTTGAGGCGTGTAAGCTTGTGTGATAGGGATTTAAAATGAAGTGCTATTGTACTATGCGGGAATTTGAGTTTTATTGTGGATTTGTGGTTATTTAGTCTCAGTCTAAAGGATGTTGATGTTTCTCCCACATATCCGCTATTTCTGCATTGGGTGCATTAATATATTATATATATATATATATATATATATATATATATATATATATATATATATATATATATATATATATTGTTTTCTTTCTTTTTTTCTTTTATTTTCCTTGCCACAACCAACAGAATATTTTGTCTTCGCAGTCTCACATTTCCATTATCTTATCAGACAAACTGGATCCAAGAGACGGACAGCACGCAATGGCTGAAGAAGTATATATCGACCTTCAGACCAAAAGTGACTTATCGATTATATGTAATTAGTCGCTGTTTAGTAAGATGCGATATTTTTGGTGTTTTTTATTCTCGAAATAGCATTACAAGCGAAAACTTATTTTTAACCGAGTGAAACACACGTACGCACATATACAGATAAACTTATCAAATGTACCAGATGACCTTTGCAAAGGTAATCCCAGTAAACGTGCAGGATATTAGTGAACGGAACAGCAAGAAAAGAGTTTCCTCTGAATCTTAGACTGTCTCCCATTATAAATACTGAAAGTTTCCTGGGTTGGTATTTTTGCTCAACCCGTTCGCCACGGTTTTGGGTGTGACACAAAGTCGCAAATATGTATCATCATGCAATGAAGGAACTCGCTTTTCGATAGTAATGGATCTGCGAGACTATCTTGCTAACCACTATTAAAAAAGTTTCACATTATCGTTCTATACAACTCAAGTATTTATTTACAATAAATAGATAACTGACCCAAGCAAATAATTTATATC
>CM042167.1:82036550-82041550 GCA_023376005.1 Doryteuthis pealeii
CCACTGATTTTTCTTTTCTATTTTTATTCACTTCTTGTTAAATGCTCAATTTTGGATGAATTTAAAATTAAACACATTTAAAGAAAAATGGAGATAAAATCCGACAATTGTAATTATATGAAGTTTTGAAAAAAACAACAAAATCAAGTCAATCCTCGACTTAATTTTGTGTTTTTTTTAAATATATATATAATATATATATATATATATATATATATATATTGAAAAAAAACCCAACAAAAATTAAGTCGAAGATTGACTTGATTTTGTTGTTTTTTGCAAACTTCATACTTTATACAGCGGATGTACGGATACGATCGTTGGGAGCGCATAGCGAACCAGGGGTTATAGAACCGTGAAAAAACAAATACAAAGTGCTCAATACCAATGTTAGAGCAAAATTATTTTATATCCAGTTACTAACATAATATATAAATATATATATATAGTATATTATATATATATTATATATTATTATATATATATAATATACAGACCCGATATATATAGATAAACAGATGGATAGATAGAAACATACTTGAAATATAGAAAGACAGGCAGTTTTATTTATTTTATCACCGAATGATGATGATGACAGGGTACTTCCACAACTCCCAAGAGCCTTCATAACAAGAAACTTCAACCAGTAGATACAGGTTTACATCATTACCAAGGACACTTAAGTCTTCATACCAGGCATTCAGCACGTATATGATGAAAGAATGGAGGGTGTCCATATAAGTAAGTGTGTCGGGACAATCAGCTTGACGTGACCCTCCGATTTGTCGAAGGAGACCTCTCTGACCGTTCGCCTAGCCAAAGTAAGGACAAGTGAAGTGTTGAATTGCTCTGGATTCTCAACCCCAGGCATTCCGTTCTTAAGCATTTTACGGTGGCAACACACGACCATCAAGTGACCCTATTAAGGGTGGGGACTTAACCCGCTGCAGAGGTGCAGTCGGTTTATTCTATAGTACCCGGATGACGTTTAGATTTGCGGATGGACTTTTTCTTTCATATTCATTCCATGTGTAATGTAATTTCATCACATCCATCACCTATTCTCTCCCCAGCTTGGATAAATAGTAGGGCAGACTTGGCCCTTTAACCTTTGTATGTGTTTATAGGTGATATACCCTATAGACTATATATTTTGGCACTTGTCACCATTCATTAAGAGTGGGTGATTTGACTTATAATTAAACATGTTGGTGTTAACATGAAGAATTCAATATGATAATGACCATTCAAATTTTACTCAGATAATTGAACTTTTGTCTTCTTGGATATTATTATTTTTTCCATAATCTATTCTCAAGTCATGGGTGTTTTAAAAAAATGAAAAAATGGTGGATACTATTTCTTAGTATACTCATGACAAAAAAAAAGAATAGATTATTCCATACCCTACCTATAGAATGGATCAGCCTAAATATGTGACAGCAGCATCAGCAGCTCAGCATCAGATTCATTCATGCAGCATCCAGCAGCCATCCTAAGAGAGTTCAGTAGTCTGAACAGAAATTTTGAATTTTCATAAACTTTTCTCAAAATCCTAGGCAGTAATATATATGCGCCGACGGTTACTTATAAAGTAACAGGGACAATTATGGCTTCTAGAGTAAGCCAAAGCGAGTCAGCTTTCATAACTCTATAGTCAGACGTATTTCCCACTTTTCTTTACTATAATTGTCTACTCTTTTAATTCAATACATTTTCCTACATTTGTTACCCGTCTTTTGTCTTATTTTTGGCCCTTAAAACCCCACAACAGTATGGCCAACCTGGACTGCTAGAACCTTAAACCTCTCCTCAAAACCAAAATGACTCTCTTTCACGTTAGGAAAAACTACTATAAGATTCCCTCTTCCACCCTCCTTTCTTCCTCATCCTCCTCGTCCATGACTTGCAATATTCCACTTTAGGCTTTTCTTGGGTAAGACGGCGGTCGGAGAGGCCCTCCGATCAATCGGTGCGTCATGTCCAGCCCTTAGCACCTAAATGATTGCCCCAACCCTGTTGCCCTTATTGCAACCCCCAATCCTTCTTATCATATGGGTGCCTAGAAGGCGGTGACTGAGGGTCTACATGTCCTGGAATGACGTTAAACTCTATCTGCATGATGAGTTTCCAGTTCTGGAGGTTTGGGGAATT
Organism: Doryteuthis pealeii; assembly: GCA_023376005.1. Taxonomy (NCBI): domain Eukaryota; kingdom Metazoa; phylum Mollusca; class Cephalopoda; order Myopsida; family Loliginidae; genus Doryteuthis; species Doryteuthis pealeii. The sequence continues at coordinate 82,038,705 of CM042167.1, forward strand.
TGGAGCACCCCTTCATCACATTACTCTCTGGTCCACTCTGACCAGAGCGGTAGTACCTGCTAGGCGTCCCATCTATGGTTAAATAGAAAAATTTATCATAAAAAAATGTATTATCATTAAGAATTGATTATTCAAAATTTATCGACATTAAATGACCCACTGAGGTTGACATGCCGTAAAACAAAACAAAACAAAACCAATTTAGGTCTTAGTGTCTTGGGTATGACGTTTAAACTGCATATAGTTGAATTCCAGTCCTGGAACTCGGAGAATATGGAGTACCCCATTATTTCATTATAAGACAAAATTGTTATTAGCATAAGAATTGAAATGATTATTTCACCACACTTGGTTCCGAGCATATAAATGACCCACTGAGGTTGATTAAATGCCGCTTAAAATAAAAACAAACCAAAACCTTCTCCTCCCCGTGAATGTTTCACTTAGTTTTTCAATACGATCAGTACGCATCATGTTTTGAACCATCGCACACTATGTTGTTGAAACGTTGTTTTGTTTGTTTTATTTTTTTAGACTAGTGAATCTGTAATTGCTACTCAGAGGCAGATTTCGGAACTCATTTCCTGTTTCCTGCTTCCTGAAATGATTCTGTTCATGATAGAAAATCAAAACTGATATAGATCGGAAATTAAATCAGTCTGTCCTACTATTTACTTCTAGCTCAATCGAGAAGAGAAGCATTAATACCTTTCCCAGGAGCGTTATCACTAACAGCCTGGCCCAGTTTTGAACTCAGATCATAATTTCTATTTCCTGATATGAACACCACACAGCGCATGGCATTATGTAAATGTAGCATTAATGTTAATTAGTGCTAATCCGGCGATTTGGTTAAAGGGCAGGAAACATAGGTCGTCTCCCGAAAATAACAAAGGAAATATAGCCAAAGTAAACTTTTAAACCATATCACATAAAAGCGCTATATCACAAGATGAAATGTTGGGACTGTCTATTTGTTGCGTGTGACCAGCATGTGGAAAAACCCAGGCGACTAATTAAGAGCTGACCACAGACAAAGTGACTATATAGGTTCAGTTGGCACAGTGCCCAATATGGAGGGGGAAGTAGAGATTCACTTGCATGGAAAGTTCTTGTATCCAGCACACGACAACACATACACACCACACATGCCACACACGCGGCGTGCCACAGGTACGTGCGCCGCAGTTAAAAGAAAGGGTAACACTCCCATATTCACATGCACACAATAACAGACGAAACACAGGCCAGGATTTTCATCCGTATACCTACATACGCTAGGCCCTTCCAGGTGGAATGCATATCAAAACTAGACTAACTAATTCATTGTTCAGTGAGTTCCTACATATTATATTATATATACTATATATATTATATAAGTATATATATTATATCGTGTGTTGGTGTTGTTTGTGCTGTCAAAGTCAGCGGTATCGTAAGCAGAAAGTAAGTGGTTGCTTGGTAACTGTCAGTTTTCTCGCCATATAATATATATATAAATATATAATATACCTATATGTATATATATGCGCCTTCTGAATACCGAAAATAAAAATATCGAAAATCAAGTGGTCGCAGTATAATATCCCATCAATAGGTATATATCTAAGAATACATTTATTTCTTCTTATCTATCTATCTATCGTATGTAATAATATATATATATATATTATATATATATATATATAATATATATACATAAAGAATCTGCTTTAACACAGATCGAAGGTACTAGAAATCTGATAACGTGTGCTCAAGCCAAAAATAAATTATATATATAATGAATTAACTATGTTGCCGCATCCTGTCATGCGGGGGATTTATATATATATATATATATAATAATAAGATAATATATTATATATATATATATATATATATATATATATGGAAAGTGGATGGTGAATCCGACCAGAATGTGGTGGAGATGTAAGGAATGAAAAGAACAAAACTCGGACAAAAGTGTGTAGATATATTTCCGCTAGAGCTTTGAGACTCGGACATCAATCAGTCGTTTAATGAATTACTCAAATTATCCATACAAGTATTTTTATAGAAGGGGTTGTGTGCGGGAGGAGGTGGATTAGTGTTATATATATAATAATATATATATATATATATATATATATATATGTATAGAAGTAAATACACAAACGATGTGTTTTTGATATGGCTTTTTGCGCGGCAATTTTGGGGAGGAATATGTGCTTAATTGAAGTCCTACCTATTTTGAAAGTTAATTAATTAATAATTAATTAATTTAGGCGCATACCTATTTCAAATGTAAGGCTTACACAAATTATTCTCGATTTGTTTAGCCTTACATTTGACACTAGGTGTGCCCGCCCTAATTAAATTATTATTAATTAATTAACTTTCAAAAATGGAAGGTACGACTCAATTAAGCACATGATTTCTCCCCACTTATATATAATATATATATATATATAATATATATATATATATATATATTATATATATATTATATATATAATTAATATATAATATCATGGTGCATTTTGTGGCCATTTCAGGCTCACAAGTGAGAGCACTTTACAGTGGAGATCCCCTTTGTTGTTCATTTAGTGAGAAATTCCTTTGGTTGTGCTTTAGTTGTTTAGCAGAGTCCCCAGGTTGTTCCTTCGGAGTTCCTTAGCGTTAGCCGTAAGAATCTTGTGTTTCCTCGGCATTCCTTAGCGTTAGTAGAATCTTTGCGTTTGTTGCTCCGTTCGTCCGTGTCGCAATACGTGCCAAATGAAGTCTTTCAAGATCGGTGATTAAATAGTTAACGAAACACGTATTCGAGCCGTATTTGGTTCGCTGGTTTTAATCCACGCGGCCCACGC
>CM042167.1:82046550-82056550 GCA_023376005.1 Doryteuthis pealeii
ATGAAGTTTTGAAAAAAACAACAAAATCAAGTCAATCTTCGACTTAATTTTGTTGGGTTTTTTTTCAAATATATATATATATATATATATATATATATATATATATATTTGAAAAAAAAACAACAAAATTAAGTCGAAGATTGACTTGATTTTGTTGTTTTTTCAAAACTTCATACTTTATTACATTGTCGGATTTTATATCCATTTTTCTTTAAATGTGTTTAAAATTTTAAAATTCATCCAAAAATTGAGCATTAAACAAGAATGAATAAAATAGAAAAGAAAATCGGAAGAAAATAAATCTAGAAGGGTTGACATGCTATCAAATCCAACCAACCAACCAACTGTTGTTTCTCGTTGTGGAAAGATACACTGGAGAATGTTGAGCTTAATACATTTATTATGCACCAGCATCCGGTACCAAACAGATACTTACAGACACAGAACAAATAAGTACAAACAATTAACAAGACAAAACTAAATAGAGGAGGGGCAGTTTGGTATAACCGACGCAGCAAAGTTAGTCTGAATATTATGTAGCTCGTTAATCCACTTTAATCGTAGGTTATTTTATGGCTATGAGACAGTCCATCTGGTAGAGTGCTGAAGGGGTGCTGAGGTTATGAACCAGTCCATCTGGTAGAGTGATGGAGGGGTGTTAGCTACTCTACAACACCAACCAACCAACTAAACAACCAACCAAATTTGAAAATATTATTCAAGTCCAAATTTTGACTTAAACTATGTTAAAGGAAAAGCATACTTTAACATTTTAAAAGACAAGTTTAAAAGTATAAAAAAGGAGGGGGGCTAGATTCTGACGAGATATAATGGATACATACAAACACAGAACAAATAAGTACAAACAATTAAAAAGACAAAACTTACACTAAAACAGGAGGGTCAGTTCAGTATAGCCGATGTAACAAAGGAAAGGCAATCCTCAACATTTTAAAATACGATGTTTAATTTTAAAAGAATAAAAAAGAGGGGGGGGGGCTAGATTCTGACGAGATATAATGGATACATACAAACAAGGAACAAATAAGTACAAAATAAGTCAAATTCAGACTTAAACTATTTTGAAGGAAAAGTAAACTTCAACATTTTAAAAGACAATGTTTAACTTTAAAAGTATAAAAAAGGAGATTCTCGAGATATAATGGATACATACAAACACAGAACAAATAAGTACAAACAATTAAAAAGACAAAACTTACACTAAAACAGGAGGGTCAGTTCAGTATAAGCCGACGTAACAAAGGAAAAGCAAAGCTCAACATTTTAAAAGACGATGTTTAACTTTAAAAGAATAAAAAGTAGAGGGGGGCTAGATTCTGACGAGATATAATGGATACATTCAAACACAGAACAAATAAGTACAAAATAAGTCAAATGTTGACTTAAACTATGTTGAAGGAAAAGCAAACCTCAGCATTCTAAAATGTTTAACTTTAAAAGAATAAAAAGGGGAGGGGCTAGATTCTGACGAGATATAATGGATACTTACAAACACAGAACAAATAAGTACAAGATAAGTCAAATTCTGACTTAAACTATGTTGAAGGAAAAGCAAACTTCAACATTCTAAAATGTTTAACTTTAAAAGAATAAAAAAGAGGGGGGGTAGATTCTGACGTGGTATAATGTATACATACAAACACAGAACAAATAAGTACAAAATAAGTCAAATTCTGACTTAAACTATGTTGAAGGAAAAGCAAACTTCAGCATTCTAAAATGTTTAACTTTAAAAGAATAAAAAGGGGAGGGGCTAGATTCTGACGTGGTATAATGGATACATACAAACACAGAACAAATAAGTACAAAATAAGTCAAATTCTGACTTAAACTATGTTGAAGGAAAAGCAAACTTCAACATTCTAAAATGTTTTAACTTTAAAGAATAAAAAGGGAGGGGCTAGATTCTGACGTGGTATAATGTATACATACAAACACAGAACAAATAAGTACAAAAATAAGTCAAATTCTGACTTAAACTATGTTGAAGGAAAAGCAAACTTCAGCATTTTAAAATGTTTTAACTTTAAAAGAATAAAAAGGGGAGGGGCTAGATTCTGACGAGATATAATGGATACATACAAACACAGAACAAATAAGTACAAAATAAGTCAAATTCTGACTTAAACTATGTTGAAGGAAAAGCAAACTTCAACATTCTAAAATGTTTAACTTTAAAAGAATAAAAAGGGGAGGGGCTAGATTCTGACGTGGTATAATGGATACATACAAACACAGAACAAATAAGTACAAAATAAGTCAAATTCTGACTTAAACTATGTTGAAGGAAAAGCAAACTTCAACATTCTAAAATGTTTAACTTTAAAAGAATAAAAAGGGGAGGGGCTAGATTCTGACGTGGTATAATGTATACATACAAACACAGAACAAATAAGTACAAAATAAGTCAAATTCTGACTTAAACTATGTTGAAGGAAAAGCAAACTTCAGCATTCTAAAATGTTTAACTTTAAAAGAATAAAAAGGGGAGGGGCTAGATTCTGACGAGATATAATGGATACATACAAACACAGAACAAATAAGTACAAAATAAGTCAAATTCTGACTTAAACTATGTTGAAGGAAAAGCAAACTTCAACATTCTAAAATGTTTAACTTTAAAAGAATAAAAAGGGGAGGGGCTAGATTCTGACGTGGTATAATGGATACATACAAACACAGAACAAATAAGTACAAAATAAGTCAAATTCTGACTTAAACTATGTTGAAGGAAAAGCAAACTTCAGCATTTTAAAATGTTTAACTTTAAAAGAATAAAAAGGGGAGGGTAGATTCTGACGAGATATAATGGATACATACAAACACAGAACAAATAAGTACAAAATAAGTCAAATTCTGACTTAAACTATGTTGAAGGAAAGCAAAACTTCAGCATTTTAAAATGATGTTTAACTTTAAAAGTATAAAAAAGAGGGGGGTAGATTCTGACGAGATATAATGGATACATACAAACACAGAACAAATAAGTACAAAGTAAGTCAAATTCTGACTTAAACTATGTTGAAGGAAAAGCAAAATTCAACATTCTAAAATGTTTAACTTTAAAATAATAAAAAGGGGAGGGGCTAGATTCTGACGAGGTATAATGGATACATACAAACACAGAACAAATAAGTACAAAATAAGTCAAATTCTGACTTAAACTATGCTGAAGGAAAAGCAAACTTCAACATTCTAAAATGTTTAACTTTAAAAGAATAAAAAGTAGAAGGGGGCTAGATTCTGACGAGATATAATGGATACATACAAACACAGAACAAATAAGTACAAAATAAGTCAAATTCTGACTTAAACTATGCTGAAGGAAAAGCAAACTTCAACATTCTAAAATGTTTAACTTTAAAAAGAATAAAAAGTAGAAGGGGCTAGATTCTGACGAGATATAATGGATACATACAAACACAGAACAAATAAGTACAAAATAAGTCAAATTCTGACTTAAACTATGCTGAAGGAAAAGCAAACTTCAACATTCTAAAATGTTTAACTTTAAAAAGAATAAAAAGTAGAAGGGGGCTAGATTCTGACGAGATATAATGGATACATACAAACACAGAACAAATAAGTACAAAATAAGTCAAATTCTGACTTAAACTATGTTGAAGGAAAAGCAAACTTCAGCATTTTAAAATGTTTAACTTTAAAAAGAATAAAAAGGGGAGGGCTAGATTCTGACGAGATATAATGGATACATACAAACACAGAACAAATAAGTACAAAATAAGTCAAATTCTGACTTAAACTATGTTGAAGGAAAAGCAAACTTCAACATTCTAAAATGTTTAACTTTAAAAGAATAAAAAGGGGAGGGGCTAGATTCTGACGTGGTATAATGGATACATACAAACACAGAACAAATAAGTACAAAATAAGTCAAATTCTGACTTAAACTATGTTGAAGGAAAAGCAAACTTCAACATTCTAAAATGTTTAACTTTAAAAGAATAAAAAAGAGGGGGGGTAGATTCTGACGAGATATAATGGATACATACAAACACAGAACAAATAAGTACAAAATAAGTCATATTCTGACTTAAACTATGTTAAAGGAAAAGCAAACTTCAGCATTTTAAAAGATGATGTTTAACTTTAAAAGAATAAAAGAGAGGGGGGGTAGATTCTGACGAGATATAATGGATACATACAAACACAGAACAAATAAGTACAAAATAAGACAAATGTTGACTTAAACATGTTGAAGGAAAAGCAAACTTCAGCATTCTAAAATGTTTAACTTTAAAAGAATAAAAAGGGGAGGGGCTAGATTCTGACGAGGTATAATGGATACATACAAACACAGAACAAATAAGTACAAAATAAGTCAAATGTTGACTTAAACTATGTTGAAGGAAAAGCAAACTTCAACATTCTAAAATGTTTAACTTTAAAAGAATAAAAAGGGGAGGGGCTAGATTCTGACGAGATATAATGGATACATACAAACACAGAACAAATAAGTACAAAATAAGTCAAATTCTGACTTAAACTATGTTGAAGGAAAAGCAAACTTCAGCATTCTAAAATGTTTAACTTTAAAAGAATAAAAATGGGAGGGGCTAGATTCCGACGAGATATAATGGATACATACAAACACAGAACAAATAAGTACAAAATAAGTCAAATTCTGACTTAGACTATGTTGAAGGAAAAGCAAACTTCAACATTTTAAAAGATGATGTTTAACTTTAAAATAATAAAAAGGGGAGGGGCTAGATTCTGACGAGGTATTATGGATACATACAAACACAGAACAAATAAGTACAAAATAAGTCAAATTCTGACTTAAACTATGTTGAAGGAAAAGCAAACTTCAACATTCTAAAATGTTTAACTTTAAAAGAATAAAAAAGAGGGGGGGGGGCTAGATTCTGACGAGATATAATGGATACATACAAACACAGAACAAATAAGTACAAAATAAGTCAAATTCTGACATAAACTATGTTGAAGGAAAAGCAAACTTCAACATTCTAAAATGTTTAACTTTAAAAGAATAAAAAGGGGAGGGGCTAGATTCTGACGAGGTATAATGGATACATACAGACACAGAACAAATAAGTACAAAATAAGTCAAATTCTGACTTAAACTATGCTGAAGGAAAAGCAAACTTCAGCATTCTAAAATGTTTAACTTTAAAAGAATAAAAAGGGGAGGGGCTAGATTCTGACGAGATATAATGGATACATACATACAAACACAGAACAAATAAGTACAAAAATAAGTCAAATTCTGACTTAAACTATGTTGAAGGAAAAGCAAAACTTCAACATTCTAAAATGTTTAACTTTAAAAGAATAAAAGTAGAGGGGGCTAGATTCTGACGAGATATAATGGATACATACAAACACAGAACAAATAAGTACAAAATAAGTCAAATTCTGACTTAAACTATGTTGACGGAAAAGCAAACTTCAGCATTTTAAAAGATGATTTTAACTTTAAAAGAATAAAAAAGAGGGGGGGTAGATTCTGACGAGATATAATGGATACATACAAACAGAGAACAAATAAGTACAAAATAAGTCAAATTCTGACTTAAACTATGTGAAGGAAAAGCAAACTTCAGCATTCTAAAATGTTTAACTTTAAAAGAATAAAAAGGGGAGGGGCTAGATTCTGACAAGGTATAATGGATACATACAAACACAGAACAAATAAGTACAAAATAAGTCAAATTCTGACTTAAACTATGTTGAAGGAAAAGCAAACTTCAGCATTCTAAAATGTTTAACTTTAAAAGAATAAAAAGGGGAGGGGCTAGATTCTGACAAGGTATAATGGATACATACAAACACAGAACAAATAAGTACAAAATAAGTCAAATTCTGACTTAAACTATGTTGAAGGAAAAGCAAACTTCAGAATTCTAAAATGTTTAACTTTAAAAGAATAAAAAGGGAGGGGCTAGATTCTGACGAGGTATAATGGATACATACAAACACAGAACAAATAAGTACAAAATAAGTCAAATTCTGACTTAAACTATGTTGAAGGAAAAGCAAACTTCAGCATTCTAAAATGTTTAACTTTAAAAGAATAAAAGGGGAGGGGCTAGATTCTGACGAGATATAATGGATACATACAAACACAGAACAAATAATTACAAAATAAGTCAAATTCTGACTTAAACTATGTTGAAGGAAAAGCAAACTTCAACATTCTAAAATGTTTAACTTTAAAAGAATAAAAAGGGGAGGGGCTAGATTCTGACGAGATATAATGGATACATACAAACACAGAACAAATAAGTACAAACAATTAAAAAGACAAAACTTACACTAAAAACAGGAGGGTCAGTTCAGTATAGCCGACGTAACAAAGGAAAAGCAAAGCTCAAAATTTTAAAAGACGATGTTTAACTTTAAAAGAATAAAAAGTAGAGGGGGGGGCTAGATTCTGACGAGATATAATGGATACATACAAACACAGAACAAATAAGTACAAGATAAGTCAAATTCTGACTTGAACTATGTTGAAGGAAAAGCAAACTTCAACATTCTAAAATGTTTAACTTTAAAAGAATAAAAAGGGGAGGGGCTAGATTCTGACGAGGTATAATGGATACATACAAACACAGAACAAATAAGTACAAAATAAGTCATATTCTGACTTAAACTATGTTGAAGGAAAAGCAAACTTCAACATTTTAAAAGACGATGTTTAACTTTAAAAGAATAAAAAGTAGAGGGGGGCTAGATTCTGACGAGATATAATGAATACTTACAAACACAGAACAAATAAGTACAAAATAAGTCAAATTCTGACTTAAACTATGTTGAAGGAAAAGCAAACTTCAGCATTCTAAAATGTTTAACTTTAAAAGAATAAAAAGGGGAGGGGCTAGATTCTGACAGGGTATAATGGATACATACAAACACAGAACAAATAAGTACAAAATAAGTCAGATTCTGACTTAAACTATGTTGAAGGAAAAGCAAACTTCAGCATTCTAAAATGTTTAACTTTAAAATAATAAAAAGGGGAGGGGCTAGATTCTGACGAGGTATAATGGATACATACAAACACAGAACAAATAAGTACAAAATAAGTCAAATTCTGACTTAAACTATGTTGAAGGAAAAGCAAACTTCAGCATTTTAAAAGATGATGTTTAACTTTAAAAGTATAAAAAAGGAGATTCTCGCGAGATATAATGGATACATACAAACACAGAACAAATAAGTACAAACAATTAAAAAGACAAAACTTACACTAAAACAGGAGGGTCAGTTCAGTATAGCCGATGTAACAAAGGAAAAGCAATCCTCAACATTTTAAAATACGATGTTTAATTTTAAAAGAATAAAAAAGAGGGGGGGCTAGATTCTGACGAGATATAATGGATACATACAAACACAGAACAAATAAGTACAAAATAAGTCAAATTCTGACTTAAACTATGTTTAACTTTAAAAGAATAAAAAAGATTCTGACGAGATATATTTTTCGATTTGTCTAGTGAATTGTCATTTTACAAAATCTGTCGGTAAAATCTTGAAAATCTCTGAAACGAATTGAGCGCGGGAAAATTTCAATCTATCTTTAAAGATTGTAAACCCATTATTAGTGACAGGAGCTGACAAGTCAACTCGTCGGAACCAGAAAGTTAGTAAATATCAATTCTAATGACCAATATTGTTTAATTTCACGCGAGACTTTGACAAGCAACGTTGATATCCACAGTAAACAAATTAAAGACTTCGCACACCTCATCATTTGGTTTTAATTCAATCTGTCATGAATGTAAACATTGTATGATCGAATGGCACTTATATACAATTGGGTATTACACACTATTCTACGATAGGTATGAAACTGAATATTGACATCTCATTTTAAAACCTACAACAAAATGTTAAAAACTGTGGATTTAACCCTTGGACCTTTGGTCTTCTGAAACTAAATTTAACCCACCCTGTCGGGTAGAGGAGTAGAATACAACGGCTGCACATCTGCAGAAGGGTAAAATCCCCGGTAATAGGCCACCCGTTGGCCGTGGGTGGTGATACTTAAAGACTGAACCCTGGTGACTGAGCAGTCCATATGCAACAGTCCACTTGGCCATACATGGGCTAGACGAGCGGTCGGTCACCTGAAGCTCTAGCATGATCGTCCTGACTCTTTTAAACTAAAATATACTTTATTATAATGGAGATTGTGTGTTTGTCCGTCTGTAACCGAAACTATATCACTACTCAAGTCACTATTAGTTATTTACGTCACATTGTCCATGATTTTATTTTCTATTCAAATCTCAAATATTAATAAAATTTCTCTGGATATTTGAAAAGAAGGTTCCTGAGTCCGAGAAGGTTCCCGAGTCCGAGAAGAAATAACTGAAGAAGGCCGGAGGGTATATCGGCCGAAACGTTGTACAAGTAACAATGAAGATGGGGACAATAGACCGAATAACGCAGATAATATTAATAAAATTGTTATAAATTATTAATACTGTTGCCATACTAATAACATGCAATTGTATTTATATATACAAACCCCAATCCTTTTAATAATATATGTACTAGAGGGCGGTGCCTAAGGGTTTAGTATCCTGGATAAGATCTTAAACTTCAACTAGTAGTGAAATTCTGGTTTTGGAGATCTGGAGAGTGTGGAGTACATCTTCATCCCCATTACAACCAAGTGCACTCTGACACGATGTAGTAGTACATGGCGTAGGGGCTAATATACTTGACTGCCATATTATATATTCATCAACACCTCCACTCGAGCAAGATGTGGCACAAGGGCAGTTTCTTAACAGTTTGAATTCAAAATTTTCCTTCTCCTAGACTGGTTACCTAACCAAAGTTAAAGACCCCAGTGTGCCCTACTATTTACGTATAGCTGGAGTGATAATATGAGAATCCATACTTTCCAAAATGTATTAGTGCTATGTGAAATGCAAACCCACTTGTTCGGGATTTAACTCGTCTCTCCGTGTCCATTTCATACGACAGTAACTATTACAATACCCAGCGCCATGTAACTAAAATATACCTTATTAAAACGGATATAATGTGTTTTTCTGTCTGTAACCGAAACTATATCAATACTCAAGTTACAATTAGTTATTTACGTCAAATTACCCCAGATTTTATTTTCTCTTTAAACCTGAGTTATTAATAACATTGTTATAAATTATTAATACTGTTGACATACTAATAACATGCAATTGTATTTATATATACATATATATAACAAAATAGCAGTTTACGATATGAACGGGGAGGCTAATTTGCATTTTGATATTAACAATTTGATTTTGATAAATATGTGTTTAGTATTGTTGATTTCTAATTGTTTAGATTTATTTTAATGAATATGCGCAAAAATCTCAGGGATAAATCTTAAAAGAAATCCTTTAACAAAAAAAAAAAATAAATAAATAAATAACTGTAATTTTATTTCTTACTTCCTAATTTAAGTAGATTGTTAAATTAGGAAACTTTAGCAATAAAAGATGGAAGAGTAAATTTCAGTTTTTCTATCTTTCGATTATACGCCCCCTGTGTTTCAAATCAATTTATCTGCATTCTTATTTAGTTTCATTAGCCTTTCTAATTTAATATGATATTTTATTATATTAAAACTTCAATATATCCACCCGATGGAGGGTGCATATATTTTCTAGTATTAACAATTACAAAAAAAAAAAATCTAAAGAAGAACAATATTTTACTTCATTTTCCTTTTTTTGAAAACATTTTCGAATTAATGTCTTGAAAGAAGTTAAGAGGGTTATTTTATTTCTTCAGCTAATTACTTTTTAAATCATTAATTTAGGCGGGAGGGACAAACCAAAAAATAAAATGATATCATGTAAAATTTGATTCGAAACTTTTTAAAATAAACTTCGTCATTTATTTAACACGTACATAAAATTTAACCAAATCAAATAAATAGTTTATCTTTTTTTTTTTTTTTTATTTATTGCAATATAAAATACTATTTAAT
>CM042167.1:82061550-82071550 GCA_023376005.1 Doryteuthis pealeii
AACCCCCTCACTTCCTGTCTGCACTCTTATAGAAAGAGATTCAATTTTGGGCGCCACTTTCTTCCCAGCCAAAGGTAAGAAGTGTTTTTTTTTTTTTTAAATCTTAAATTACACAAATAGTTTTACAATTGTATGTTATGAGTTAAGTTTTTGAATTATGTAAATAAAGAAAATAGATTGGGGAAAGATTTTTAACGACAATAGAGACAATTGTTTAATGATATTTGAAAATCCCGATGGCAATATCTACGTCAGTAGAAAACAGCATTTTCATTGGAATGCCACGGTTAACAAAATCATCCGATATTAATTTTAACTTAATGATCACGTACGCATTACAAAAGAAAATTATAAAAAAGGCCCATGAGTTGAACGGCTTCAGTGGGAGAGGACATTCTCCCAACTCGACACAGTTGGAGAGAGAGGTTGCGATTCTAACTCTACACAGTGGGAGAGAACACGCTCCCAACTCAACACAGTTGGAGAGAGGACTCTGTCCGGAGACACAAAAAATGATTCATCAGGTCTGTCTCTTTTTCGTTTCGTTTTTTTTCTCATTCTCTCTCTCCCTCTCAATAATGACAAGCTCAATCATAGATTTTGTTTTAAAAAAACTGCTAGAATGTTGACACATCAAAACGAACACAAGCAGTGACAAACATAAACAATACATACGCACTTTGCACACACAGCTACCTACAGACACATGTGGTCTTAAACACCGTTTAAGGAACAATTGATTATAACAATTGTATTGTTGTATACTCTTCTTTTTACTTCTATTATTCTTCTGTTCATCTTTGGTATCTTACGTTCTTCTTTCAGCGTTTGGACCTAGTCTTGGGGACTTCGTGTCTAGTCTTCTAGGTCAGTCTTGTTGCCAAGACATTCATCAACCACAAAACCATATTATTTATTTAAACTTTTATTTCTTAACTAAACATATTTCTTTAACTAATCACAGTGCGCGTGTGCAGTGAGTCTCAGCTAAAGCAGTAACATCTTATCTGCCTGACGTCCAAGCTGAAAACTGAGAGCCAACCAGGTCCCAGGTGACTTCACGTATTTCGCGGGCTTTCTGTAATATTCCATGGAAAGTACCGCCCGTGATATGAAAAGGGGCCATCCTTCAGAAATACAGGGGGTTGACAATAATCTATGCATAGATTATGTAACAGTATATTATGTATATAACGTTGTTTCTTGTATCAATTTGGTTTTCTTTTGTTTTCTACGAAAACCACATTCCCGAAGTTTCATGTGTTTATATTGTGGGATACGACACTCGGAATTTCTTCTTCCACCTAAACATCGAGTACAGGGCTCCCACACGTGTCAGTACCAAGTTCGTTTCACGAAATAATCGGTACCTTTATTTTTTAGAGATAAGAGCTTATATTATCACGGAGATACTTTTTAAGAAGCTTCGTATATCTATCTTATTTGTATAGGAAGGGTCTCTTAGCGTAACCCCTCCCTAACGTTTATTTCACGAAATAATCATTGTGTTTATATAAGCACAAAAGATGTTAATAGTATAACGTGGATACTTTTGTTCAGTCCTCGTATATATATATATTTACCAACCCCTCCACACGAGCAGGATGTGACACAAGGTCAATTTCTTAAGCGGAGTTCACCAGGTTTGAATTCAGAGTTTTCCTTCTCCTAGACCGGTTACCTAACCAAGGTTAAAGAGCCCAATCTGCCCTACTATTTACCCATAGCTGGAGGGAGAGTAGAATTCATACCTTTCCCAAGGGTATTAGCGCTAAGTGAAATGCAATTACCACGTCCAGGATTTGAACTCGGGGCGATGAGTCCATTTCCAATGACTTTAACCATTACACCACGCGCTTCTATTTTTTTATTTATATAGTTTTAAGTAACTAATAATAATCCATTGGAAACAATTATAGCCTCAAACGGATATATTTGACCCACAAGATAGGACCATAAGCAAGTCAGATTTAAACTTTGGATAGTGGCCACGGAGGAATAACTCTAATCTGCACAGAGCTTCAGGACTAGAGCCTCAACATAGGGTAAAATTCAGTTTCTTTAGTCCTCGTATGTATATCTTCCTTGTACAGGTAGGCTTTCTTAGCATGGCCCAACCCTAACGTTCATTTAATAAAACAATCGTTGTCTCTATTTAGGCGCAGAAGATGTTATTGCGTGACACGGATACTTTTCTACCTTTATTTAGGGAGAGAAGAGCTTATATTATCACGGAGATACATTTTACGAAGCTTCGTATATCTATCTTACTTGCATAGGTAGGGTCTCTTAGCGTGGCTCTTCCCTATTGTTTATTTCAAGGAATAATCGGTATCTTTATTTAGAAAGAGAAAAGCTTATAGTATCACGTGGATTATTTTGATCCGATCTCGTATATCTATCTTCCTTGTACAGGTAGGGTATCTTAGCATGTCACCACCCTATTGTTTATTTCTAGAAATAACCGTTGTCCTAATTTAGGCAGAGAAAATGTTATAGTTTCACGTGTATACTTTTGTTCAACAATCGTATATTTATCTTATTCCTACAGGTAGGGGCCTTGGTGTGCCCCCTCCTTAACTTTTATTTAAGATAAGCAGTCTTTATTTAGAAGATTGGTTTGTTGGTTTTGTTTTACGGCATATCAACCTCAATGGGTCATTTAATGCCGATAAAGTTGTGAAATAAATCAATTCGAAATGGATAATACAATTTTTTTATAAATACATTTTTCTATTTAACCCATAGATGGGACCCTAACAGGTACTACCACTCCGAGTCAGAGTGGACCAGGGAGCAATGGTGATGAAGGGGTGCTCCACATTCCCCAAACCTCCAAAACTGGAACCTCACCAACAGATAGAGTTTAACGTCATTCCCAGAACATGTAGACCCGCAGCCACCACCTTCTAGCACCCATATGATAAAAAGGGTTTGGGGCTTGCCATAAGGGCAATAGGGTTGGGAAAATCATATAGGTGCTAGGACTTGACGTGACCAGCCGATTGACCGCCCGTCTAGCCCAAGATAGGGCCAAAGTGGAGTATTGCATGTCATGAACTGCTCATCCACCTGGGCTCTATCCTTAAGCATCACGGGTCGCCACCCACGGCCAACAGGTGGCCCCATTGGGGAGTCTTACCCCTCTGCAGAGGTGCAGTCGGTGCATTCTAACGCCCCAGCCGACAGGGCGGTTATTTAGAAGAGATGACAGGGATACTTTTGACCACACCTCATAAATCTATCCCACATGTACAGGTAGGGTCTCTTATCGTGGCCTTTCGCTGGCGTGTATTTCACGAAATAATCGGTGTCTTTATTTAGACACAGAAGATGTTATATTATGATGTGGATACTTTTGTTCAATCCTCGTATATCTCTGTTATTTCTACAGGTAGGATATCTTAGCGTGGCACATCCCTAACATTTATTTCACGAAATAATCGTGGCCCCTGTTTAGCGACAGCATACCTTATAGTATAACGTCGCTACTTTTGTTCTGTGATAATTATTTTCTCCTCCCCCTCTCTCTTTATACTTGGTAGCGAGTTGGAGAGGTAGTCGCCGACTGGGTAATCCCATTTCCCCTCTTTTGATGCTGACACCCACTCGTAGTGGTTCATACCAAGGCCTTAAAAGTCCGGCTGCGAGGCGGGTGGAGAGAACTAGACAGTAGTACAAGCTGAAAGCAAGTTGGTTAAACGAGCATTCCGCATTCTTCTTTCCCCTCAACTATTTGACCCAATACGAGTAACAGTGGGTCGCGTTTTTGAAGTGGTTAGCTGCAAAGCCCACTAAATTTCGTAACCTCTTTATTTACCTGGTCTGGTGGCTACCCCACTAAAGCTCTCTACTGGCCCCTCCCCGCTGCGTCGGGATAAGCGCCTTATATCTTTCCCGACAATTCAGTCCTCGGATATCTTACTTGTACAGGTAAGATCTCTTAGAGTAACCCTCATAGTGTTTACTATACAAAATAATCCGTTTTTATATAGGGAGAGAAGGGCTTGTTGTATCACCGGGATACACTTGATCAGATTTCGTAAATCAATTTTAATTGTACAGGTAGGGTCTCTTAGCGTAACCCTGATAATGTTTACTTTAAAAATAATCGGTATCTTTAATTTAGGAACAGCAAACCTTATAGTATAGCGTCAATACTTTTGTTCAACCCTCTTATATCTACCTTACTTGTACAGGTTGTGTCTCTTAGCATAACCCTGATAACATATACTTTACAAAATAAACGGTGTCTTACAGATGTCATCTTTTTGGATGAGTTTATTGCAATTATTTATGATTTCAATTCACAGAAGAGATGGAAATTAAGTGTGTCTACTTCCACGTGAATGCTTTCTAATTAATCGCTATATCAAATCACGTTGTGATACGAGACTTCGATCGTATAATCCGATCTATAAAAAAAGAGAAAAAGAAGAAGACATGTTTAAAATCTATGAAAATAATGGAATTGCCAGTGTAAAGGACATGGTTGGGCGTGGAACGTACGGAATAGTAACGGAGACCAATAAAAAATAAAGAAGAAGAAGAAGAAGAAGAAGAAGAAGAAGAAGAAGAAGAAGAAGAAGAAGAAGAAGAAGAATGAAGAAGAAGAAGAAGAAGAAGAAGAAGAAGAAGAAGAAGAAGAAGAAGAAGAAGAAGAAGAAAGAGAGAAGAAGAAGAATGAAAGAAGAAAGAAGAAGAAGAAGAAGAAGAAGAAAAGAAGAGAAGAAGAAGAATGAAAAGAAGAAGAGAAGAAGAAGAAGAAGAAGAAGAAGAAGAAGAATGGGGAATGAAGAAGAAGAATGGGGAATGAAGAAGAGAAAGAAAGAAGAATGAAAGGAAAAGAAGAAATGAAAGAAGAAGAAGAAAGAAAGAAAGAAAGAAAGAAGAAGAAGAAGAAGAAGAAGAAAGAAAAAGAAGAATAAAGAAGAAGAAAGAAAGAAGCAGAAGAAGAAGAATGAAAGAAGAAGAGAAGAAGAAGAAGAAGAAGATGGGGAATGAAGAAGAAGAATGGGGAATGAAGAAAGAAAGAAAAGAAGAATGAAAGAAAAGAAATGAAAGAAGAAGAAGAAGAAAAGAAAGAAAAAAGAAGAAGAAGAAGAAGAAGAAAGAAGAATGAAAGAAAAAGAAGAATGAAGAAGAAGAAAAAGAAAGAAAGAAAAGAAGAAGAAGAAGAAGAAGAAGAAGAAGAAGAAAGAAGAAGAAGAAGAAGAAGAAGAATGGGGAAGGGGAATGGGAATAGAAGAAGAAGAAGAAGAAGAAGAAGAAGAAGAAGAAGAAGAGAAGAAGAAGAAGAAGAAAAGAAAGAAAGAAGAAGAAGAAGAAGAAGAAGAAGAAGAAGAAGAAGAAGAAGAAGAAGAAGAAGAAGAAGAAGAAGAAGATTAAATAAAATGGAAGTCAGTGAAACTTTATTGGTGTTAACTCATCCTCTTGGACAAACAGAGAATTGGCAACGTTGTGGACAAACGCATTTGTATGCAAATAGAATTCGGAGGGAGAAAAAAAGGATACGAGAATATTGTTTTTAGTCTTTTAAAAGCATGTCAAAATCGATCAATAAAAAAAAAGAGAATAAATATATAAAGAAACAAGATTTATCTCCCCTGAGGCAAAATTCAATTTCCTGGTAGAGTAAAGCTACATGATTTACAAGCGTACATTTCAAAAGTATTATCTTTTTTCATTTACAAAAAAAATAAAAAAATCTCGGTATATAAATTTATGTGTGAATATTTTGTATAGAGTTTCAATAGACAACGAGAAATAGATACCTTTCTTTCTTTCTTTCTTTCTTTTTATTTGTATATTTTATATATATTTATTTGTATAGTGTTTATTTCTTTTGTATATATTTGTATATTTATGTGTATTCTTCTTTTTGTTTGTATATTTTATTCTTATTTTTATTTTTTGTATATTGGTTTATTTTATTTCGCTTTATGTTGTTTTTTTTTTTTGATGATCGCTATTGAAGTATTTTAATAACGAATATTTTATTTGGATTTGTAAGGCTTGCCTGGTTCATAATTTATAGACACAAAATCAGCATTTTTTTTTTACAACGGTATTCGTCTGTATTGTCTCAATTTAATCGCCTGATTCCCCACTTGTTTTGCTGGCTATGATTCTCTAATATAAACCATATCATTTTCTCAGTTCTGCTTATTGTATACAAAATATTTATTCTTTTGCTTGCGATATTCGATTCAGGATTCTGCAATCTGTTATCTGAGAGCGAACAATTTACAAAGATATAAGATACAGACCATCGACTAAAGAAATACAAGGAAGAATAAAATATTATCAGCATATTCACCCGGTTTATCTCAGTCGGTAGAGCAAAGGCTAGGAATAAGAAGGTTCTTGTGTCAATACCGGCCCTTGCCAACTCAGCGTATGAGTAGCACAGGGATCTGTGCCATAAAGTGAGGAGCAGACAGTAGGTGTGGGACTCTGCCTCAGACGCTATAACACAATCTCCTTGGTCTAGCACTAGTGAAAAGGGGATATACTCCCTCGCTGATTGGCTGATAGCAACTTTAGGCCACCCCGACGACTTTACTTTTTTATTGTCACACTGCATTGTGTACATTCGTGCTTATATCTGGTACCATTGTAGTCATCTAATCGAAGATGTTCACGTCATATATATACGTATATATTTATGTATATATATGTATATATATATATATACATGAGTGTGTATATATATGAGTGTGTATATATATGTATATATGTATATATACATCTATATATATGCATAGATGTATATACATGTGTGTATATATGTATATAAAAAATGGACTCTCCCGTCGATTTTCGACGTATGAGAGTTCATACACACAATGAACTCCCACACAGTGATTTGTTTATAGTGGTGAAGGCTTGTGTTGGACCATCCACACTCTTTGGCCAGTCGATAGGAAAGAATTGGTGCATCAAAGGTTGCCACAAACCCAATCAACGACCGACCTCAGGAATTTTGAATTCAGAGTTATCCCTCTCCTAGACTGGTTACCTACCCAAGGCGAGGAGCCCAGTCTGCCCTACTATTTCACCCATAGCTGGAGGGAGAATATATGGATTCATACCTTTCCCAAGGGTATTAGCGCTATGTGAAATGCCACCAACTTCGTGTAGGAATTGAACTCGAATCGACGAGTCAATTTTCCACGACTCTAACCACTAGCCCACGCGCCTCCATATGTATATATATGTATATATATTTATATATATGTATGTGTATATTTGCCTATATGCAAATATATATATATATATATATATATATATATATATATATATATGTTATATATATATATTATTATATGTTTATATATGTATGTATGCACACACACACACACATATGTATATATATATATATATATATATATATATATGGAGAGATAGATTGATTGATTGATAGATTGATATGATTTAGCCCCAAAACTATGTCTGACCCCCAGAACCACTCTCAGATCATGACTTGGCTATCCGTAACAGCTGTTGCTGAGATGAACAGACGAGATGAGAGATGAATAAAAGTGATAAGACAATGAAGAATATATCTTTAAAGTCATTTTCAATTGTACTGAACTAGGTCATCCTTAGCAGAAAAGACTTTGAGATAAACAGAAGTGACCCAAAAACGTATGGTATCCATTTCCTGATATAACAAGAAACGTATGGTATCCATTTCCTGATATATATATATATATATAATATATATATATATATATTGCTTGTATACATACATATATATATATGCTTGTATATATATATATATATATAATATATATATATATATATATATATAATAATATATTATATATTATATATATATATATACAAGGTGTTTAAAAAAAGTAACGAGATTTTCTGTACTTTCTGACACACCTTGTATTCTGAATAAGAAAAGAATAACTTTTATTGATTTTTTTTAGAATTAAAGGTGTATCAAAAAGTACCAAGTTTGAAGCAGTATTTATCAAGATAGAAATGAAGAATGGATGGAACGTTATTTTTTTGCAGAATACAAGGTGTGTCAAAATTACAAAAATATCAATATTTTTTGACAAACCTCGTTTATATATATCTTTATATATATGTACAAGGTGTGTCAAAAAGTTATATATGTATATATATATATATATATATAATAATATAATTTAATATACCAGCGTGTTGGTAGATCTTTCGGAGAGAACAAACCGGCAGAGAGTTTGATTGTAAAAATATACCAAAGATCAACCAGGAAGAAAAACATTTTTGAAAAAAAGAAAAGACCAAGATATTCGTACCAACAAAAAAAATAATCTATTGGTACAGTATTTGGCCAAAAGAAAAAACAATTTATATGTATATATATGTATATAGGATTATATTATATTATATAACCGCTAGGAGAAGCTAATATGTAAAAAGTGCTCGATACCTAAGTAGAGCCAAGTAATAAAGATAATCTAATGAGTCAGACGAACCTACTATTAGTTTCGCATAAAGCTCTTCAGG
Source organism: Doryteuthis pealeii (assembly GCA_023376005.1). Classification (NCBI taxonomy): domain Eukaryota; kingdom Metazoa; phylum Mollusca; class Cephalopoda; order Myopsida; family Loliginidae; genus Doryteuthis; species Doryteuthis pealeii. Next base: position 82,070,062 of record CM042167.1, read on the forward strand.
GCTAAAATCTGAGAGAGTCAGATTTTAGCCCTGAAGAGCTTTATGCGAAACTAATAGTAGGTTCGTCTGACTCATTAGATTATCTTTATATATATATATACTAGCAAATATATGCACCCTCCGGGTGCAAGTATTTAAGTTTTAATGTAATGAAATATCGTATTAAATTAGAAAGTCTAATAAGAATGCAAATAAAAAGATTTGAAACAGAGTGGGGGTATAATAGAAAAATAGAAATTAAACTTACTCTTCCATCACTGCCGTCTTTCATTGCTGAATTTTACTTATTTAACTATTTAGTTAAATTAGGAAATAAGAGAATAAAATTACACTTATTTTTTTCTTGTTAATGGATTTCATTTAAGATTCATTGGAGAGATTTTTGCTTATATTCATTAAAATAAAACCAAACAGTTAGAAATCAATAATACTAAGCACATATTTAATAAAATCACATTTTTAATATCAATATGCAAATTAGCCTTCCCCTTCACACTGCAAACCGCTATTTTTTGTATATATAAATACAATATGTTATTAGTATGTAGATATGGACAACACTAATAAAAAGGTGAAGCAATTTTATTAATAATTGTGGTTTAAATATAAATAAAATCATGAAGAATGTGATTAAAATAACTATGTTAATTGTGACTCGATTAGTAATATAGTTTCGGTTACAGACATAAAAACACACAATCTCCATTATAATAAGATATATATATATATATATATATATATATATATATATATATATATATATATATATATATATATATATATATTATGCTTGATTTTGTTTGTTTTGTTTTCATTAAAAAACAATCATTCAATGATCGTTCAATGTCTAAATGATGGATTGAAACATTTACTCTAAGTGTCGGGCAAGAAAGTATATTCATTTTATTTGATGTGTTTGTGAGTCAATTTTAAGATTATTTGCCCAATTTAGGCCTAGTGGTTAAGTCGATATTTTATTTCACAATCGGATCATCAGGTCCATCCCTGAGTTTGATCCAAATCTCATATCCATTGACAACTGAATTCATAGTGCTTTCCTAACGGATACAATACTTTAGTCAATGGACACAAATAAGTCACAATCGCTTATACCCTTTGGAAAGATATGAATCCAAATAATCTCCCCCCTGATATGGGTAACTAGTAGGGAAGAATGGGTGCTTTATCCTTAGTTAGGCAAAGGAAAACTCTGAATTGAAACCTGTTATACTACACTTAAGATATTGAACTTGTGTCATATCCTGCTTAAGCAGAAGGGTTGATATATATATAAATAAACAAATAAATATGATAATATTAATAATAATAATAATATTAATAATATTAAATGATTAAATTGATGTAAAATCCAACAGGAAACGTCACAAAACACAAATACACTTTTTCATTCGCACATACCCACGTACAAAATCCCGCGCTAGGATACAGTCTTAACGTCACAACCAACACGCATTTTCAATGTCACGCG
>CM042167.1:82074050-82089050 GCA_023376005.1 Doryteuthis pealeii
CTTTATATATACTAGCAAATTTATGCACCCTCCGGGTGCAAGTATTTAAGTTTTAATGTAATAAAATATTGTATTAAATTAGAAAGGCTAATGAAACTAAATAAGAACAGATAAAAATTTAAACGGAGGGAGTATTAAAAGATTTGAAACAGAGGGAGTATAATAAAAAATGGAACAACTGAAACTTACTCTTCATCACTCTCGTCTTTCATTGTTATTTTTCTAATTTAATTATTTAGTTAAAAAGAGGAAGTAAAGAATAAAATGACAGTTATTTTATCTTGTTAATGGATTTCATTTAAGATTCATTGAAGAAATGTTTGCTTATATTTATTAAAATAAAACCAAACAGTTAGAAATCAATATACTAAGCACATATTTATTAAATTCGATTTTTTAATATTAATATGCAAATTAGCCTTCCCGTTTACACTGTAAACCGCTTTTTTGTTGTATATATAAATATAATTGCATGTTGTCAGTATGTAGACATACTTAACAGTATTAATAATGTAAACAATTTTATTAATAATTGAGGTTTGAATAAAAATAAAATCATGGAGAATCTGATGTCAATAATTAAGAGAATTGTGACTTGAGTAGGAATATAGTTTCGGTTACAGACAGAAAACACACAATCTCCATTATAATAATATATATATATATATATATATATATATGTGTGTGTGTGTGTGTATATTTTGGCAGCAAGTTATCTTTATAGGCAGGTGTTATTAAACACATCATACTTCTGTGTATCTTTCCACCACGCGATACAACAAAAACAAAACGTCCTCGGCATGAAATAACCCAACAAGGGTCGACATGTCGTAAAAGCCACACAAATACACCTATTATTTGTAAATATACTTTTTAGCTGACGTATGAATCGGTGTGTTTCTCTGGTTGGTGTATGAGCTTATTTATTTGCCGTTATTATATTATTGTTCTGTTTTGAAGACTCTGAAATCTCTTGAAAGAATCTCATGACAATATTTCATGAGGTAACAATTCTAAACGAAATAAAAAAAACAGGAAACCTTTTTGCTCTCAGTTCGTCATATTAAATTACACCTAGAAAACTTGTGCACAATTTGAAATCTTTAGGAAACAGATCCCTTTTCCTTTATATATATATATATATATATATATATATATATATATATATGGGTTCTTTCGACAATAAATATTAATATGTAGTTTTAAAACAGAATCCTTAGAAAATATATCAAGCGGTTTTTAGGAAGTTTGCTTCTACGATTCTCCGAGTTGAAAGAAAAGAAACGAGGAAAAAATCCGGGTACTTTCTATACGTGATTCAATAGGAGAAAATGTCTATTTTATTGCAGAATGTTGTACTGCAAATGCATCTATTTAAAAAATGAATATATATATTGTATATTCAAACAATATAATGGTGAGCTTCAAAAACATATAAAGGACAAGACATGTATTGCATATCAAGCAATGCCTGTGCCTGAAACTTTTTTAAGTGAGGAAAGGCTTTGCACAGAACCAATCCCACTCTCTAAGTGACTGCCACATTTGAGCCAAAAAGAAGAACAAGTCAACATCATTGGCTGCAGCAGCCACCGCAGGTTAAATTTTGGAGTTTTCCTTATCCTAGACACTTGCCTTGACAAGGCTGAGGAATGCATGTCTCCCGGTGGTTTTGCTACGCGCCTGGATACCAATCCAAGTATTTCTACGTCCACGCGTATGTTATTTTCTAGATGGCCGTTGAGTGAAATGCTTCATCCGCCCTTTGACAGGTTTTTTTTTTCATCTAGCCGTCTCCTCCTCACCAGATAGGCTTGGTAGTAGTCGCCGATAATCCGACTATGAGACAGGTAGTACTGGGTTACATAGTACCAGTAGCGCCATATACGACCTGACAGTAAATTCAAATTTTTTATATATATACATATTGTTCTGCAAAGTATTGCTTGTTTCTTGTACGACAAAGAGAGACATCTTCAGGGGAGGAAAGCTCAGTACAAAACATCGTTCAGTGAGTTCGATTCTCATTAGTTACACATTATTGAGACTCTTTATCAGACTCATCACTTACCCTTACACCAAACGGACCTCGCAATTTTTAATCGCTTTGTTTAGGTAGTAGTAGTACTCATATTCCTCTTAAGAGACTTCGCACGAACTTACGATAACGTAAACAAATATGGCTATTTTCAACCGACAATATTTGGGAGGATATGTGCTTAATTGAAGTCAAACCTAATTTTTTAAAAATATAGGCCGAAATGTACATTCAGAGATTGAAGTAATATGTTCTTGTGGTTGATGAATGTCTTGGTAACAAGACTAAGAAGTGAATCCAGGACGACCAGCCAGCAAAAACATAGCAATAGAAAACCAGACCTTAGGAGATCCGAGACGCTAGACCAGACCAAGTCAAGATGATAGAAGAAATACCAAAGACGATCAGAATACTAAAGACGGCCAAGAAATAGAATTAAAGAAAGAGGTATGCAACATTATAATTATATAGTACCAATGAAGAGGCTATGCAACATATATCGATTTGGTACCGTGAAAACCTCAGTATGCAACACTTGGTTTTAGATTGAACTTTTTTCCAAATGATGATCGTGACATTGTTTATTACTGCCGTTTAAAGGTTTTACAACAAATTTACTAATTAAATTATATATTTCACTAATAAAATATAAATGAAAATCGGTTTTGAAATTAGCTGCGCAGAGTGGGTTGTCCATCACGTGTTGATCGATGACAGAATCCAATGTAAGGACTGCTCAATATCACTGATAGAACACACACATCCCCTCTCTCTCTCTCTCTCTCTTCTCTTCTCTCTCTCTATATATATATATATATATATATATATATGTGTGTGTGTGTGTGTGTGTGTGTGTGTGTCAAGAAGAGGAAATGAATCCGACGGTATGTAGTATATTAAGAAAATACCCTTAGGAAAGGTATGGATCCAATTTTTCCTCCTCCAAGTATGGATAAATTGTAGGACATACTTTAGTTCTGGTTAAACAACCAATCTAAGAGAAAGAAACATTCTGAATTCAAACCTGTCAAACTTCCCTTAAGAAATTGAACTTATGTCACATCCTACCCGTACGGAAAGACTGGTATATATATATATATATATATATATATATATATATATATACGAGGATGTTTCAAAAGGTAATGCCATTCTGTTTAGGGTATGTGTAGTTACCAACACAGGAACATGTATCATACATCAAAATAAAGCTGTTCCTCTGGGGATCACATGCCTACTCCTCCACATAGTAACCGTTTCTCTCTCAATAGCAATGTCCCAACTTCGAAGGAGAGAATGTATCCCTACGCCGTAAAATTCTGTTGACTGTTCTTTGAGCCACTTATTTACTATATATTTCACTTTCACATCACTGGAATAATGTTTGCTTCTCTTCGTTCCCTTGAAAGAAGGTTTGAAAGGCAAACATTATTCCAGCGATATATATATATATATATATATATATTTGGTATGTACGTGTCGACCTATAGCTCCGAAAAGGGATGGCACTCAGATTCGAAATCTTGCATATACCTTAATATTCTTTTAACTAAGAAACGCACCAATTTGGTTAATGATTTCTACTGATTAAAGGTTAATTCATTAATTAAACAAAAATCAAACAATTTACGATAATCATGGCGCGGCTGCTGCTGCTGCCTATAATATAAGAAAAATTCGCTGGTTGCGGCCAATTTCAGTAGTGATACAAAATGGCCACACGGCGCCTCCTACTGATAATTTGTAACAAATTTGTGCTCTATCGTTCAGCTCGGAAATTTTCGCATATTCCCGGTTTAATCTTAGAAATATCTATTTGGTTAGAAATAAAATGAAATAATCTTTCTAAATATGTAATTTGTATGTGGTTTTATCGATTGAATTAATTTTTTTTTTACAAAGAATGAAATAATCCGGTTATGGACCGGGTACTTTTACTAGTATATATATATATATATATATATATATATATATATATATATATATATATTGTCATGAATATGTAAGAGTACACTTTTAAATGTTTGAATGATAGAGAGAAAAACAAAACGTGTAAGGATAAAGTCAGGAAATATAAAATATTTTACATTCTGATTACTACCCTTTATTAAGAATCATAACACCTCCACCCTCCCACCCTCACCCCGGTGGCCAAAACCAGTCACGAACTTTAGTGAACTTTTAAGTACGCGTGACTCCAAAACTCATAGCATTCGATTGAACTTCCCGCCAATTTAGTGAAAAAGAAAGAAAGAAATAGTTTTAAAAGTCACAAGTTAAGAAGATTTCAAAGCGATCGGACATATGAGAAAATTCGCTGGTGCTATGAGAGATGAGACAGAGGAAAGGCAAAACCTTAAACGTGTATCGAGTGATTTTAAAAGGTCTACTATTTCCTAAGGAAATTTGTAAAGTTATTGTGTGAAAAAAGAAGAGAAAAAAGAAACCTATTTTACGTGACACTGAAGTAATACGAGAAATGAAAAGGGAATGTTTAAAAGGGATCTCTTCATAAATGTAAGTCTCTCCTTGTTTAAAATATTTTGCATTATCTCATTTGACTCCGTAGTTTCAAGAACACTTTTGAACTTTTAACTGTGACAATTCCATATGAACTTAGACTATGACCATTTTATATGAACTGTCAACTGTGACTATTATATAAACGTTGAATTGTGAACTTTATAATCATATAAAAAAAGAAAAGAAAGAAGGAGAGAATCCTTGGAAGAAAATATGTTGATGTATTAATTGAATTCCCGGCTAATATCCAGGATTGTCAGTCGCTACTATTTATTTTATAATAAAAAGATATTTGTTTTGTTTGTTATAAATGTATGATATTGTGTTCTTTGGCTTGACCAGGGTCCATTCTGCTTTCTCGGCTTATTCAGTACCTTTCTGGAGCGGGAAGTAGAAGGCTTGATTTTCCCCTTTTATCCCTTCTATGAAACCGTTATCGTTTCATACCTGGGACCTTTATCGCATTTTATTTTTTTTTCTTTCTTGTGCAACACTGTGTTTGATCGTTCCTAATCAGCACAGGCGTTCGTAACAATATATATATATATATATATATATATATATATATATATATATATATATATATATATATGTGTGAGTGTGTGTGTGTATATATATACTTAAGACATGTGTTATTGAACAACACGGAGTATTCTTTTTTCATTTTTTGTATGGATATTTTTTCCAGTTTTCTGGCTAATCTTTTTGAATCTGGATCGAGTTGATTCATGATATTTTGCATACTGATTCCCCGAGCGCTTTCGACTGTTGCTCCAGTCGTATTAATGGGGTTATGTAATTTGGTTTTTAGTTAATTTTTAGTTGTTATCTATGCTTTTATCAAATTCAGAGAGTCTATTATTTTTAAGAGGGGTTTAGGTAAGTGTTAGTTATTGAATATATTTAATACGTTGTCTCCGACTTTAAAGGCTATTTTATTAATGTTATTTTTTTTTTTAATGCATATTGCTTCTAGGATCTGTAGGCGTTTCTTATTATTATTTTTGTAGATAATTTTAGTATTTTTGTTTAAGATTTTTCTAATTTCGGGGGTGGTGGATTTTTTTGGTGTTTTTTAATTAACAGAACAGATAATTATATATATATATATATATATATATATATATATATATATATATATATATATACTTAAGACATGTGTTATTGAACAACACGGAGTATTCTTTTTTCATTTTTTGTATGGATATTTTTTCCAGTCTTCTGGCTATCCTTTTTGAATCTGGATCGTGTTGATTCATGATATTTTTCATACTGATATTCTTCAATAAATAATAGACTCTCTGAATTTGATAAAAGCATAGATAACAGAACTAAAAATTAACTAAAAACCAAATTACATAACCCCATGAATACGACTGGAGCAAAGTCGAAAGCCTCGGGAAATAGTATGAAAATATCATGAATCAACTCGATCCAGATTCAAAAAGGATAACCATAAGACTGGAAAAAATATCCATACAAAAATGAAAAAGAATACTCCGTGTTGTTCAATAACACATGTCTTAAGAATAATTTGCTGCCAATATATATATATATATATATATATATATATATATATATATATATATATATATATGAACAAGTTACTCCTCTGCAGGTTTAAAAAATATTTTATGTACATATAGATATAGATAATTTATGATGTTGAAGATAAATAGGAGAATCAATATCATCATGGATCGCTGTTATAACGTCTTCCCATCTATATACATATATTATAGACATATTTCTGCGTTTCTGTTTTTGAAAGAAATCAAACCCTTGGATTAGGCAATTCGATAAGGAAAATATAAGAACATCCTCCTTTAGATTAACTTATTTCTATTTTAGTATTAATAAAAAAAAGAAATTAAAGAAAAAGAATAAGAAAAAATATTGATATGAAAGATACATGTTTATCATATATTTACATGCAGAAGAGAAAAACCACGGGAAATATTTTGACTGCCGATGTAGTAAATCTCATTTTAAAAAGAGAAAGAGAGAAAGAAGAAAAGAAAAAAAAATAATAAAAAGAAGAAAAATCCTGGTAAATATAATCTTTAACTTTTGGATAGCATGCTTGTAGGTCTTATTCTACATTTTTCTTTTCTGTTCTTTTTATATTTTATTTTTATTTTTTATTTATTTTATTTTATTTTTTATTTTATTATTTTTTGTGGGGCCGGGAGTATTTTTGGCAGGTGGTAATATATATGCATATACGATTTACTCACACAAATAAAATGGGAGCAGTGTGTTGTGCACTCACTTACACACGCAAGTGCAGATGCAGCTCCTTTATTTGAAAATTATTCTTCTGTGAAGGTTTTATATTTGCTTTTATTATGGAGCCCTCCGAGATTGAGTTTCGGCTTGTGAATTTATGAATCTGTTCGTGAACACAGATATATAAATATGCATATCAAGGTTTTATGTTATGACGAGCAACACGGACATAATTCTATATTAGGGACTATGTACCTCACTATATGCGTATAGAAAAATCGAATACCACACAACACACACACTAACACACACACACACACACAGAGACACCCACACACACCACGCCCACGCTCACATACACATACACACAATTCTTGCATGTGGTCATATGACAGGTTGTCAATAAGAAAATGTATATATAAGTATTTTCTATGCATAAATGCTTTTTTAAAAGATCATTCATGTGTTTATGTATTTATATATTCTGCATACAGTTACATAGGATTAGAATTATATATATATATATATATATATATATATATATATATATATATGTGTGTGTGTGTGTGTGTGTGTGTGTGTGTGTCTATGTGTGTGTGTGTGCGTATGTATGTATATATATAGATGTTCACGTGTGCTAGTGAGTATGTGTGTGCGTGTGTTTGGTTACATATAAAATGATAATAAAAAGTTGTCCTCTCTTTCTTACACATGTGCATACATATATCGACACACTGACACACACACACACACTTACACACACACTTACACACACACACGTATATATATATATATATATATATATATATATATATATATATATGCAAGGAAGATCTGTTTACGTATACGTATATACATACACGTATATATATATATATATATATATATATATACGTGTATGTATATACGTATACGTTAACAGATCTTCCTTGCATATATATATATATATATATATATATATATATATATATACATACATATATACATACATACATATATATATATATATATATATATATATATATATATACATATATACATACATACATACATACATATATATATATATATATATATATATATATATATATATAGCAAGGAAGTTCTGGTACATATATATGTATATCCAGGCATGCAATAAAACGTTTCCATTACCCCAAAGGCATGGTAAACCTCGCATTCATGTTCTGAAAACTAAAATCAGTGCACTACAACACGATTGAAAGAAGAGGAAATATTTACGCTTGTGATGAGAGATGAGGGACTTGTTGAAGTTTTTTTTTTATAGAAATGGGGCAGAGGTAGATGTATGCTAAAAGCAATGGAAACATAGGCCTGACGTAAAGGGGCAATTGTGTTATGACTTATAGCCTCGGAACCAAACAAAACTTGCCTGAAAATGCGCGGTAGTATTCTAGATTTTTGTTGGAATATTTGTGGATATATATATATATATTATGTAATAATAACATATATAAGTTTGGCACAAGGTCTAAAATGGGGAGTGGCGTAAGAAGCTGGTCTTCGCTATCCTATATTTTTAACTTAACTATTCTCATCGTGACCCGATTCATTCTACAAATTCCATTCACCATAAAACCAATTCGCACCACAGTCACCAAAACTTCTCATTCACTCTATGAAAATCCTACACCTAACCCATATTTACATAACAATGAGGGAGGAGGGAATTATATATATATATATGTGTGTGTACAATAAAAAAAACCAATGAAAAGTTGAATGAGAAAAATAAAACATTTGTAAAAGAAAAAATAAAATGATTGTTAGTATGGGCTCCCCTCACTTACTATTTATGGCAGAAAAAACTAGTTCACCGGTTCGAAAAGATTGCTTTGAGGAAAAACGAAAAAAATAAAAATAAAGATAAAATAAAAACGTCTCCTAAAGCAGCCGGATAACTTGAATTTTTGTCCTCTAAATATTTGTGGATATATATATTTACCAACCCTCCGCACGAGCAGGATGTGACACAAGGTCAATTTCTTAAGCGGAGTTTAACAGGTTTGAATTCAGAGTTTTCCTTCTCCTAGACCAGTTGCCTAACCATGGTTAAAGAGCCCAGTCTGCCCTACTATTTCCCATAGCTGGAGAGAGAGTAGGATTCATACCTTTCCTAAGGGTATTAGCGCCAAGTGAAATGCAATTACCACGTCCCGGATTTGAACTCGGGTCGACTAGTCCATTTCCCATGACTTTAACCGTTACACCACGTGCTTCCTTTTTGTGGATATAAGGTGTGCTCTAATTCCCCACCTTGATTTATAGACTAGCCATGGTTACGTGGTTTACTCCTCTGGCCAATCAACAACCACAATGCGTGACTTATTCACTACTTAACACTGATACTTGCCACAGTTCACTTGCAATCATTGAGGAGGAACTTACGATTATTGACGAAGGAAGTGAGGACTCTTAACCAGAAGAACCAAATGATTCATTATCAGACTCTTTACCAAGGATCCAATTCCACTGGACAAGCGCTCTTGCTTATACATGGATGACCAAACAGATTGTAACAAATTTACCTATCAAATGCTGTAGACAAGGACTCAAGTACTTGGATTGATAAAGATAAGGCAATGTTGATATAATAGGAAATCTAATCTAAAACAGATTCCTAATATATAATACATATTTATACATTTATCAACCCCTCCGCACGAGCAGGATGTGACACAAGGTCAATTTCTTAAGCGGAGTTCAACAGGTTTGAATTCAAAGTTTTCCTTCTCCTAGACCGGTTTCCGAACCAAGGGTAAAGAGCCCAGTCTGCCCAACTATTTATCCATAGCTGAAGAGAGAGTAGGATTCATACCTTTCCCAAGATGTGACACAATCTCAATTTATTAAGCGGAGTTCAACAGGTTTGAATTCAGAGTTAACCTTCTGCTAGACTGGTTGCCAAACCAAGGGTAAAGAGCCCAGTCTGCCCTACTATTTATCCATAGCTGGAGGGAGAATAGGATTCACACCTTTCCCAAGACGTGACACAATCTCAATTTCTTAAGCGGAGTTCAACAGGTTTGAATTCAGAATTGTCCTTCTCCTAGACCAGTTGCCTAACCAAGGTTAAAGAGCCCAGTATGCTTTACTGTTTACTCATAGCTGGAGGGAGAGTAGGATTCATACCTTTCCCAAGGATATTAGCGCTAAGTGAAATACAATTACCACGTCCAGGATTGAACTTGAGTCTACGAGTCCATTTCCCATGATTTTAACCATTACACACTCTCCTAATTATATGACAGGACACAATTGCCCTTTATTATATAAATAATGCATATAAACAAATAATTTAATATCTAAATAGTTAACTACAATATGTTTAGGTTAATCTAGGTAATACTATCTCCTCTATAGAAAGCAGACAATATATATATATATATATAAGTAAAAAAAAATTAAAAAAAGTAAAGTCGTTTGGGTGGCCTAAAGTTGTTATCAGCCAGTCAGCAAGAGAGTCTCTTTTTCACTAGTGCTAGACCAAGGAGGTTGTTTTCCGCGTCTGGGGTGGAGCGCCACACTTACCTTCAGCTCTTTACTTTACCGCACAGATTCTGTGTTACTAATACGCTGAGTTGGCGATGGCCGGTATCGAACCCGAAACCTTGTGGTTCCTAGTCGGACTCTCTCTCTCTCTCTCTCTCTCTCTCTCTCTCTCTCTCTCTCTCAACATAATATATATATATATATATATATATATATATAATATATATTATATTTTTTGCTTGCAGGCAATTAGAATGCATGTATCGCATAAAATTCGATACTTTTTTTTAATAGAAAATGAACTTGACAAGTGCAAAGGATCGCTCGGTGTGTAGAACATCGTACAGACTGTTTCGACGTTATTAAGTCTCATCAGCGATGTATACTAACGATATATCCCTTCGAACGAGCATGATGTGACACAAGTGCAATACTTAAGCGGTTTAACAAGTTTGAATTCAGAGTTTTCCTTCTCGACCGATTGCCATACAAATATTAAAGTCCATTTGCTACGACGATACCCATTATTCAAAGAGCACCTCCTTTAGGCTTCAATTATTCATTATCTGAGACTAAGAATTTTCAAACATATCAGAATTAACTTAACTATACCGCTTTAAAAATTCATCATTGTTATCTTGTAGACTGATTTCACTCCTGAATTTCTATTCGTGCCATATTGTCAGTTTATTCAAATCTCACATCATAGGGTTGCTTTAGTTATTTTTTCTCATTATACATAGACATTCCTGGGTTATTTAATGGTAGTGGTGAGGTTCTAGTTCTGCAGTTCTGGGTAGTGTGGAGTACCTATTCATATCCATTACTCCTAGGTTCACTTTACAAAGCCCTCCACACTCGCAGTGTATCTTGGGTATGACATTAAACTGAATCTAGTGCTGAGGTTCCAGTTCTGGTGTTCTGGGTAGTGTGGAGTACCTATTCATGGCCATTACTCCAGGTCCACTTTACAAAGCCCTCCAAACTCGCAGTGTATCTTGGGTATGACATTAAACTGAATCTAGTGCTGAGGTTCCAGTTCTGCAGTTCTGGGCAGTGTGGAGTACCTTTCATAGCCATTACTCCCAGGTCCACTTTACAAAGCCCTCCAAACTCGCAGTGTATCTTGGGTATGATATTAAACTTCATCTAGTGGTGAGGTTCCAGTTCTGGTGTTCTGGGTAGTGTGGTGTACCTATTCATGGCCATTACTCCCAGGTCCACTTTACAAAGCCCTCCAAACTCGCAGTGTATCTTGGGTATGACATTAAACTGAATCTAGTGTTGAGGTTCCAGTTCTGCAGTTCTGGGCAGTGTGGAGTACCTTTCATAGCCATTACTCCCAGGTCCACTTTACAAAGCCCTCCACACTCGCAGTGTATCTTGGGTATGACATTAAACTGAATCTAGTGCTGAGGTTCCAGTTCTGGTGTTCTGGGTAGTGTGGAGTACCTATTCATGGCCATTACTCCCAGGTCCACTTTACAAAGCCCTCCACACTCGCAGTGTATCTTGGGTATGACATTAAACTGAATCTAGTGCTGAGGTTCCAGTTCTGGTGTTCTGGGTAGTGTGGAGTACCTCTTCATGGCCATTACTCCCAGGTCCACTTTACAAAGCCCTCCACACTCGCAGTTTATCTTGGGTATGACATTAAACTGAATCTAGTGCTGAGGTTCCAGTTCTGGTGTTCTGGGTAGTGTGGAGTACCTATTCATGCCATTACTCCCAGGTCCACTTTACAAAGCCCTCCACACTCGCAGTGTATCTTGGGTATGACATTAAACTGAATCTAGTGCTGAGGTTCCAGTTCTGGTGTTCTGGGTAGTGTGGAGTACCTATTCATGGCCATTACTCCCAGGTCCACTTTACAAAGCCCTCCAAACTCGCAGTGTATCTTGGGTATGACATTAAACTGAATCTAGTGCTGAGGTTCCAGTTCTGGTGTTCTGGGCAGTGTGGAGTACCTTTCATAGCCATTACTCCTAGGTTCACTTTACAAAGCCCTCCACACTCGCAGTGTATCTTGGGTATGACATTAAACTGAATCTAGTGGTGAGGTTGCAGTTCTGGTGTTCTGGGTAGTGTGGAGTACCTATTCATGGCCATTATTCCCAGGTCCACTTTACAAAGCCCTCCAAACTCGCAGTGTATCTTGGGTATGACATTAAACTGAATCTAGTGGTGAGGTTCCAGTTCTGGTGTTCTGGGTAGTGTGGAGTACCTCTTCATGGCCATTATTCCCAGGTCCACTTTACAAAGCCCTCCAAACTCGCAGTATATCTTGGGTATGACATTAAACTTCATCTAGTGGTGAGGTTCCAGTTCTGGTGTTCTGGGTAGTGTGGACTACCTTTTGTCTGTATTTACCAACCTCTCCACATGAACAACACGTGTCAAAAAATCAATTTTAAGCGAAGTTTAACGTGTTTAAGAGTATTCCTTCTCTTAGACTTGTTTCCGTATTGTTATAAACCCCCATGTTGGGTATATACACAAGTGTTCTTTTGTGTCAGAGAGAGATAGAGACAGACAGACAGACAGACAGAGATAAAGAGAGAGAGAGAGAGAGAGAGAGAGAGAGAGAGAGAGAGAGGGGGGGTATCAGAGAGATGAGATGCATATTTGCATTACTTACTTCTTTCTTCTTCTCCGGCCATTTGTGTGATCATCCACTTCTTTTCATGGAGAGAGGAAAGAGATATAGACAGGATATCAGAGAGATGAGATGCATAATTGCATTACTTACTTCTTTCTTCTTCTCTGACCATTCGTGTGATCGCCCAGTCGCCATGTTGAATTTTTTTACAAAGCCCTCCACACTCGCAGTGTATCTTGGGTATGACATTAAACTTCATCTAGTGGTGAGGTTCCAGTTCTGGTGTTCTGGGTAGTGTGGACTACCTTTTGTCTGTATTTACCAACCTCTCCACATGAACAACACGTGTCAAAAAATCAATTTTAAGCGAAGTTTAACGTGTTTGAGAGTATTCCTTCTCTTAGACTTGTTTCCGTATTGTTATAAACCCCCATGTTGGGTATATACACAAGTGTTCTTTTGTGTCAGAGAGAGATAGAGACAGACAGACAGACAGACAGAGATAAAGAGAGAGAGAGAGAGAGAGAGAGAGGGGGGGGTATCAGAGAGATGAGATGCATATTTGCATTACTTACTTCTTTCTTCTTCTCCGGCCATTTGTGTGATCATCCACTTCTTTTCATGGAGAGAGGAAAGAGATATAGACAGGATATCAGAGAGATGAGATGCATAATTGCATTACTTACTTCTTTCTTCTTCTCTGACCATTCGTGTGATCGCCCAGTCGCCATGTTGAATTTTTTTATCTCTGAGTCGACTTTGGCGTGATGTCTGGGTTCATGTTGTTGGTTCATTTTTCTAGCTAAACATTCATTGACCAATAACGCCAAATCAGTTTTTACATATTTTATTCCTAAGTCTTAACTAACTAACACAACGCGCGGACAGGTGATGAGTCCAGCTAAGCAAGAAACATACTTCTTGCCTGACATCCTAGCTGGTACAGACGAGCTAACTAGCTCTCATGTGACTTCAGATGATTTCTCGGTTTTCCCGCTTTTGGGGATCAAAGGTTTCCAACGGTCTGTAAATTTCCATTTACGCTACACAGTGTTGTCAATAATCTATGCTACCATAGATTATGCAACAGTATCAAGGTTAAAGAGTACAATCTGTCCATGCTTACCAAAGGTAGAGGAGAGAATAACTGGATTCATACCTTTACCAAAGATATCAGGGTTATACTAAAATAAAATCAGCTTCTTACAGTATTTCACATTATGTTAACGTTTCCATCTTTGTTGAAGATAACTGGGTTGTACTGTGTAAACCATAGCTAGGCGGATGACGGCGTTTATACCTTTCGCAATTTTTTAGACCGAAAGTGACCGTAATATCACGACTGAGGATCGAACTCATTAACTACGATGTCGCAGTTCAGCACTTTAGTCACTACGACACGGGGACCTCTCTCCACATTGTTAAATAATTTATAAGCAGCTTATGAATAATGTACGGACTTGTAGTAGAGAATATTTGAATAAAGTTCGTTAGATTCAGAATGATGGGATTCAGTGGACATTTATTGACGGGTAATAACCATTTTACTTGATTCCTGGAGAAAGCGCGCAATTAGGCGTGAGATAATTTTAGATCAGATGCAACGCAGATTTCAGAGTGAGTGGACTCGAAGTCGCTTGCTTTAAGTGTCGTTCACCCTTCGTGGCGAATGAATATGGGCTGGGTTGTTGACAAAAAGCTTTAGAAGAAAACAACAAGTCCTGTTTGTTAAGCTAATTAAAACAGGAAAATGACCAGCCCAACCCGAAGAAGTAAAGCCAACACTTAACAGAAAGCGCGTTAGATCAACAGAAGAACATGCTGGCCGGCCGAGTTAGAAGTATTAGTAACAGCGAGAAACAAATAAGAACTCCATCTTTCCTATTCTGTCTCTCTCACTGATTATATACACCCGATGTAACAACATCATTAGATGGAGGCATTAACAAAACCATCTGGCTCTATAAATTGCATGTTAGGTTTAAAGAAATAGACATGTGTTACATAATAAATTTGGGTATTCTTAATTTAATTTACTTTACTTATTTGTTTAATGGCATATCAACCTTCGTGGGTTATTCAATGCCAAAATTCATCC
>CM042167.1:82091550-82129050 GCA_023376005.1 Doryteuthis pealeii
TTTTCTCTCTCTTTCTGGCTCTCTTTTCTGTCGAGGCTACTCTCCTCTACTATCCTCATAGCTCTCCTGCATACATCTCTAAATCGTTGGCGCGGCCTACCACGACCAATCGAGAGCCTTTTACTAATTCGCCGTACAAAATATCTTTTGGGATGCGTCCATTTACCATCCTACTGCCGTGTCCAAACCAACAAAGGCGCCTCTCAGAGAGAATGGAGAACATGCTGTTCATGTCGGCGCAATCCAGCATGACTGTGTTGGGCACTTTATCCTGCCAACGAATGTGTAGAATACGTCGTAGACAACGGAGATGGAAACTATTGAGTTTCCTTTCGTGGCTTGTATATGTTGTCCACGCTTTGCTACTGTAGAGGGTATATTTGCCTCATACCCCACTTGTATGGGCTGGGCACAAGGCCACGTTTTAATGTGGGCCCACCCACAAGCCGAAGCTCATGGGTGGGAAAGAACAAAAATTGCGTCGATTCCTTCGGCATTCTCACTCAAGGCGGGGCGCCTCAGGTGCTGGGCAATAAACCCAGAAAATAACGGAGAGGGGGGAATAAGGGAGAGAGAGAGGGGGGAATAAGGGAGATAGAGAGGGGGAATAACGGAGAGAGAGGGGGAATAACGGAGAGTGATAGAGGGGGAAATAACGGAGCGAGAGAGAGGGGGGGAAAACAACGGAGAGAGAGAGAGAGGAGAGAGAGAGAGAGAGAGAGAGAGAGAGAGAGAGAGAGAGAGAGAGAGAGAGCGACGCTATTAATTTTAACCTTAACTGATCCAGCGGCCGAAGGTCACTGAACCTCCCGGTAGGGAGAAGGTCAGCCTCAGCTCAATTTGCTACTATAGAGGGGTGTACTGAGGACTCACGCTTTGTAGACACGCATCTTTGTTTTCTTAGTATTTTAAAAGAAAAAAAAGGGAAGTGATGACTTTTTATAAAAATCTGTCTATTCATGTATAACGTTAAAGATAGGCACAATCGATTAGGGTGTTATAATTTCGTTTTGTCAGTGTAATTTTATTCGCAGTATCGTTTGACATTCAACATTGACAAGAACCTGGCTTTAATATGTAAATTTAAATCCTAACTCAATGCAATAAGTCAGGTAACAGAAGGGAAACAAAACAAAAAATAAAGTTGACGTTATTGGCTCTAAATCTTGTTCAAAACAGATGTTTCCAGCCACACTTGATATTCCTGTATTCCCTCTTTTTCAGTTCTTTGTTTAAATTGCTCTAGCATAGAAGATAAAGCAAATTCATGTATATTATGCAATACTTTTGTGGGGTCTGTTTCCCCACGGAATATTCTTATTTTTTAAAAAATCAACCAAATTTCCAAATAATGATTTATAATCTTTCCTCAAAAAGATGTATCATGTACCCTTCTTACAATGAAAAATCAACCATTTCATCCGTCATTTATTATATACTAGCAAATATATGCACCCTTCGGGTGCAAGTATTTAGATTTTGATGTAATAAGATATTGTATCAAATTAGAAACTATTTAGAAAATGATAAACTGAGGGGGTGTAATCGAAAAATAGAATAGCTTTAAATCTAACTCTTCCATCATTTTCCATCACTCCCGTCTTTCATTTTTCCTAATTTATCTATTTAGTTAGATTATGAAGTATTTAATACAATTACAGTTCTTTCGTCTTGTTTATGGATTTCTATTAAGATTTATCAAAGAGATTTTTGCTCAGGTTCGTTAAGAGAAAACCAAACAATTAGAAATCAATAATACTAAGCATATATTTATTAAAATCAAATTATTAATATCAATATGCAAATTAGCCTTCACACTGTAAACCGCTATTTTGTTGAATATATAAATATACTTGCATGTTATTAGTATGTAGATTAATCGAACAGTATTAATAAGGTATAACATTTTATAAATAATTGGGGTTTAAATAAAAATAAATTCGTGGTGAATGTGACGTCAATATCTAAGGGAATTGTGACTTGAGTAGTGATTTAGTTTCGGTTACAGACAGACAAACACACAATCTCCATTATAATAAGATGTGTGGGTGGCTGGGCGTATTTTAAATACAAAATGAAAATACTATCTTAATTATCGATGTGCCTTGTGCATCTGGGATGAGGTTTGGTTTGATTTGTTTTACGGCATATCAACCTCAGTGGGCCATTTAATACAGTGTAAGTTTTGAAATTAATAGATTCTTAATGAATGCTCAATTTTTTCATAAACTCATGTTTTTCTATTTAACCAATAAGTGAGAACTAACAGGTACTACCACTCTGGGTCAGAATGGACCTCGGAGCAATGATGAACGGGTACTCCATATTCCCTAGACCTGGAATCTCACAATCAGATAGAGTTTAACGTCATTCTCAGGACACGTATACCCTCACCCACTGCCTTCTAGCACCCGTGTGATAAAAATAGTTGGGGTTTGCTATAAGGGAAATAAGGTTGGAGTAATTATATAGGTGCTGGGGCTTGATGTGACCAGCCGATTGATTGGAGGGGGTCTCTGTAGTGTTGCATGTGATGGACTGCTCATCCACCAGGATTCCGTCCTTAAGCATCCCGGAACTCCACCCACGGCCAACAGGTGGCCCCATTTGGGATGGGGGAGTGTCTTGTCCCTCTGCAGAGGGTCAGTCGGTTTATTTTAAAACCCCAGCCGACTGGGCTCTGGGATGAGGAGATTATGTGTAACTTTAACCAAACCTGAAGAGCATGAGCAATAAAACTTTACGATTCTCTAATATAGAATATAAAGCACATTCATGTACAATTTGCAATACATTTGTGGGGTCTGTATCCACACTGAGGGTTATTTTTTAATCAGCAAAATTTCCAAAATAATGGCAGCGCGTTGTGTAATGGTTAAAGTCATCGGAAATGGATTCGTCGCCCCGAGTTCAAATCCTGGATGTGGTAATTTAATTTCACTTAGCGCTAATACCATTGGGAAAGGTATGAATCCTACTCTCCCTCCAGCTATGGATAAAATAGTAGAACAGACTAGGCTCTTTAACCTTGGTTAGGCAACCGGTCTAGGAGAAGGAAAACTCTGAATTCAGACCTGTTGAACTCCGCTTAAGAAAGTGACCTTGTGTCACATCCTGCTCGTGCGGAGGTGTTGGTTAATATGTATATATATATATATATATATATATATATATATATATCGACCCTAGCCAAGGATAGTTGTGTCCAGGCACACTGAAGAGGCGTGAAACGCCGAAACACGTGTCTGTGGATGACTTATTAATAAATGCACCCATAAATTTGGTAATGAGCTCTCTAATTGGTAATTTAAATTAACTCTCACTACTAAGCAAATAAGCAATGATCATTTCTCCGGGAATTTGATCTCTCAGTGACCGAATGATACATACATTCCTATGTATTTAATAGTTTAAAAACACCAGTCCCCGCATCAGCTGTCAGTGGGCGAAGGGATAAAATATCGGACTACCATGCGGTCAGTCTGAGTTCGACCCTAGCCAAGGATTGTTGTGTCTAGCCACACTGAAGAGGCGTGAAACGCCGAAACACGTGTCTGTGGATGACCTATTAATATATATATATATATATATATATATATATATATATATAATCTTTTGTTTAAAGAAAGTAACAAGGATATGTTAGCCATTATCCTTCCTCAAAAATAAGTATCATGTTTTGCTGCAATTCAGTACACGGATATGGCGCATTTATATAACAGTTATTTTTCACCACAGCTTTAGGTTGCATTGGCCTCTACATGTGCATGATTGTGAGGTGAGTTATTGTGGTTATCCGCCTTATAACCCTTGTATGGAGGCGCGTGGTCTAATAGTTCGAGTCATTGGAAACGCCGACCCGAGTTCAATTCCTGGACGAAGCTGTTTGCATTTCAAAAAGCGTTAATACCCTTGGGAAAAGTAAGAATCACATTCTCCTTCCAGCTATGGGTAAATAGCATGGCAGACTGGGCTCTTTAACATTGGCTATGTAACCAGTCTAGGAGAAGGAAAACTCTGAATTCAAACCTGTTAAACTCCGCTTTAGAAATTGGCCTTCTGTCACATCCTGCTCGCGCAGAGGGTTGAGTAAATATATATAATGGTTACTGTCGTCAAAAATGGACACGGCGATATGAGTTCAAATCCTGTACGAGGCTGGTTGCATCCGACTAATACCATTGCGAAAAGTATGATCCAATTTTTTTCCTTTCAGTCATTGGTAAATAGAAAGGTGGAATGGGCACATTAACGTGGATATGACAACTAATTTAGGAGAAGGAAAACTCTGAATTTGTTATATACCCCTTATAACACATCGGGTATATATAAAGAGAGATAGACAGAGAGACAGAGTAGTAAAGATGAGATGAGGGTTCTTACTTGTTAACTCGGCCGTTTCTACTCTTTCTAACTCATCGACCGCCATGTTCTCCAGGGCTTATTTCTCGGTGGGGTCACCCTGTGCGTTGCTTCTTCTTTCTTGTGCGGTGTGATCATCTCTTGTTTTAATTAACTCAACAAGACTTGGTTGTTTTTCTTATAATGCTTTATTTCAACAAACAAGCTTATCTTCTACCGCGGATGAGAAGAGACATCTCGAGAGCCGACAATAGCGTCCGCTCTTGATGAAAATGTAGCCGCATCTAATCTAAAACTTCTCTGGAAATCTCCCATGTCTCTAATGGCGGGGTTTTCCAGAGGTCAAGTAAAAAGTTCAATACCTGTCAATAATCGTCGAGATAACTGTTACGATTTTATGGGCCATCCTGTAGGCTTCAAGCAAGAGCGCTTGTCCAGCAGAAATCCTTGGTAAAGAATCCTTTGGTTGTTCCTTGGTGCTCCTCAGTATTACAAGTCCTTCGTCAATGTTTGCAAACGGACGTCTCTCAGTATCAGTGATTAAGTAGTCCAGCCATGCATTCGGGCTGTTGATTGGCTGAGGTTTAAACCACGGGACATCGCTTAGTCTGTACATTTAAGTGGTGTATTGTAGCACACCTTATATAGCAAAATATTCCAACAGTAAATTTCAACTGGACCCCGTTATTCTAATTCTAACGGTTCCTGATTCAAATATTTTTACAACAGGTACATACATAATTCATAAACTGTCTATGAATTATGTAACATTAAAAAGAATACCCACTGAAGAAAACATGATGTCCATTTTAAAGGTTGAATTTATTTTCTAAATTTGGCATTTCTTGGAATTCACTGCCCTTTCATGAATGTCTGTAATCTCTGCTGACATAACAGAAACACTTTTTCCGTGTCTTTTTATCCGGGGACTTTTTAACCCAATCAAGGCCACGATCTCACACGACCTATTACTCAAACTAAACATCCCAGCGAATTTTTTTCGTATTCGACACCGTTTTGAATTATATTTCATTAAGTTGAGTTACTGAGGCGTAGTGGATAAGGTGCTGGACTGTGACATCGTACTAAGCGAGTTCGGACTTCATAGGGCCGGATTAGCTCAGTCGGTAAAGCGTTCGGCTAAAAACCACACGGTTCCTAGTTCAATACCGGTCCTCGCCAACTCAGCACAGTATGCGTAGCGCAGGGATATGTGCAGTGAAGGAAGGAGCTGATGGTAGGAGTGGCGCTCCCCCTCAGACGCTAAAATAATCTCCTTGGTCTAACACTAGTGAAAAGGAGATAGTCTCCCTCACTAATTGGTTGATACAGAATGTGAGTATGGGGGGGGGGCGTACCGCGACTGGCCATCTCCGTGGCTTGCCCAGTACTGACTTAACTAACTCTTTCAAATCAAAACTGGAAGAGGCCTTTGTTTTTCATTTCTCTACTAATTCTCACGGTATCTACCGGAAAAGGGGTTAACACGGGATTAACATGTGCCAATCAATCTTCCATGATATCGTCACATACTCCCACTCAAATAACTGCTAGCCGTAATTTGAAATATATATATATATATATATATATAATATATATATATATATATATAGATAGATAGATATAGATATAGATATGAAATATAACATATATATTATATATATATGTATTTATATATAAATGAAATATATGAAATATATATAATATATATATATATATATATATATATAATATGAAATACATACACAGACACACACACACACACACACACACACACATATAATATAATATATATATATATATATATATATATAAGTATATATGCATCTTATTTTAATGGGAGGGCTTATATTAATATCATCGTAAAATGTCACGGTAGGTCTTATTTTGCAGATAGGTCTTATTTTTTTTGGTGAAACTTGGTACGTAATCTCGTCTTATACTCATATTCCGTAATGTATTTAAGTTTGCTGAATTTGCCGGGCATTATTATTATTGATCAACAAATGTCTAAATTTTGCTTTCATTTCTTAAATAAAGCCAGTTTCAGTGCGAGTCAAGATTGGCAAGCACAAGAAATACAACCAGGTTATTTCTGGAACAATCTAAGAAATTTACAGCTCAAGGCTGACCTCGGCGTGTCGATATTTTGCTCATCGCCGAATTTTCCAGGCAATCGTCTGTCTTGGTTGGGATGGAGTGCAGTAGATCATAAAGAGAATCCATAAGTTATACTCAAATTTGTCATGACAACACACCGAAAAGACGAGACGCTGGCAAATCGAGTTGGCAAAGTGTTTGGTGAATTTGTCACGGAATTCGGTTTATAGCGAGCGAGTCTCCCCAGTCGGCTGATATTTAATCAAAACAGTTCATTTATGTTGTGGGGGTGGGCTGGGTGTGGTGTGGGGATGGAGGGTCAGTGCGCTGTCAATATGCTTTATTGATTCGGGTTATCGATGAGATCCCATAATCAATCATTTATTAACATAGCGATAAAGTATTTTAGGGACGGGTTGATTTGTGGGACTATTCTAGACTTCTTTTTTAAGAAAGATTTACACACACACACACACACACCACACACACACACACACACACACACACATATATAATATATATATATATATATATAGAGAGAGAGAGAGAGAGAGAGAGACAGAGAGAGACAGATAGACAAACACACAATCTCCATTATAATATACATATATTATTTGTATTATTATTATTATAATGGAGACCGTGTGCTTGTCTGTCTGTAACCGAAACTATATCACTACTCAAGTCACAAGTCCCTTAGTTATTTACGTCACATTTTCCATGATATTATCTTTTATTTAAACCTCAATTATTAATCAAATTGGTTTACATTATTAATACTGTTGGCCTTATCTACAGGTATTTGCCTCATACCCCACTTGTATGGGCTGGGCACAAGACCTCGTTTTAACGTGGGTCCACCCACAAGCCGAAGCTCATGGGTGGGAAAGAACAAAAATTGCATCGATCCTGTCGGCATTCCCTCTCAAGGGGGGCACCTCAGGCAATGGGCAATAAACCCAGCCCTGCCCCTTTAAATCAAGGGGACAGGTATTGCCTGGGGGGGGATATCTCCCTGGGATCGACGCAATTAACTTGTAAAGATCCAGGGCCGAAGCCACTGAACCCCTAGCGTTGGCCTTATCTACATACTAATAACATGTGATTGTATTTATATATACAACAAAACAGTGGTTTACTGTGTAAACGAGAAGGTTAATTTGCATATCGATATTAAAATTTGATTTGAATGAATATGTGCTTAGTATTATGAATTTGTAATTGTTTGGTTTTATCTTAATGAATAAGAGCACATTTTTCTTCAATAAATCTTAAAAGAAATCTATTAACCAGAAAAAATAACTGTAATTTTATTATTTACTTCCTATTTAAAATTAATTTATTTCGAATTTAATATGATATTTTATGTTTAAAGCATATAATATAATATAGAGATGAGAACTTGGAAAGAAATAAACTATAAAAATAAATAAACACTAAAGAAAATAGTGTACTAATAAAGAATAGTGTGCAAGAGATACTATCATTAGATTATCTATAAAAAGCATTACATTTCACGGAAATACCCGAAATCTTGAAACGCTAGGATTTGGGTTAGAGTAAGGGTTTAGGGTTAGGAATAGTGTTAGAGTTAGATTGAGGGTTAGGGTTGGATCAGAGTTAGGGTTTGTGTTTTGGGTTTGGCTACTTCGGGAGTTTCCGTAATCTAATACTATTTATACGTAAAATGCGATTCTAATGATATTATATCTTGCGCGCTATTCTGCATGTGTACGGAAAATAGAATAAAGCTACACTCAGCAAAAGCGAAAAACATAAACGAACAGCGTTCAACCGTTACTACTGAAAAGACGTTTATCTCAGATTAATGACTCCAACTTAGTCAAGTACAAGGTAGGCTCCTGAGGAGATCGTATAGATCGAAACCGTAATAGAGCCATAACCTTTTTGTGCTATATATATATTTCTTGTCGGACTCAGGAACCTTCTCGGATTCGGGAACCTTCTTGTCGTAATCGGGAACCTTCTTGTTGTAATCGAGAGCTATCACAGAACTTTGAACCTAACCCTTTATTCAGTCCTCGGGGGTATCCTGTTCTTATTCCACTAACCATAGCTGGGGTACAGGTGTTAAGCTGGTGTTAATTATTATTCTATGTTACTGCTGCCCCTGGCCAGGTTTGACCTGCAGTCTAGAGATAACTGTCACTTAGAACTGTCTTAACCTAACTCCTTTATCCACTAGTCTATGTCCAATTGAAGATGAGAACAATAGTCCGAATAATACAAATAATACTAATTATCAAGCCTTATCTCAAATATTCCGAGAAAACAAAATATCTTAAAATAAAATAAACCAGGTTTGACATGTTGTAATAAGGACCATCCAGACTACTGCACTGCTGCAATCGGCCAAGTTTGACCTGCAGTCTAGAGATAACTGTCACTTAGAACTGTCTTAAGCTAACTCCTTTATCCACTAGGCTATGTGTCTAATTGGGCGAGAAACTAAATAAGAATTACAGATTATTTTTGCTACGGAATTTATTAGTAATGTCAAATAATTATCTAATTAATTTAAAATGTTATATAAAAATGAGATAAAAATATTTATAAAATTCTGAAGATTACAAAATCAATACTGATAATTCATATTTTTTCAAGTAGTAAGCTGATATTAACTATTCGCCAACCCGTCTACGTTGTTTTTGCTAACACTTAGGCTTATTAAAAAAATTCTCTGTAATTTATATCTCCACAAGTCTGCCTCCAGTCGGGGACCCCAGTCGCCTGGTTGCTTGGCCTTCTTTAAGAATTGCATTGATTTAACACCTTTCTTGGCACACTGGTAACAATTAATGAAGGTTTGGTTGAAATGACGGCAAAAGTGGCAGAGCGTAAGTTATTCGGACGGACAGGCATTTAACGAATTATAATGAAACTAGAGGCGGCTACCCGGCGTCGGTGGGTAAAACAATTAGTCTCGCAGATCTATTATAAGTGAATCGTGAGCTGGATCCTCGCAGAATGCCGCCTGGTGGGCGTCAGAAAAAAAGTTCATTGACATTCTGAGAGAAAAAATAAAATATTGAATGCAAAAAAAAATCCATGCAGTTACGACTTAAAACTTTTTAAAAATTATCTTCACGAATATAAATCAAATCTTCATTATTTTTTTCTCAAAAAGCAAAGTCAGGTTATAGTGTATGTGTATATATATATTTACTTTGTCTTTAATTGTTTTATTTTCGCAGTTTCATCCGGAAATACAAACACACAACTGCCCTTTATATATGCAGTAGAAGAGGCAACCCGGCGTTGCCGGGATAGAGGGCAACACATAAATTAGTCTCGCAGGTCCTTTATTCTGAATCACGAGTTGGATCCTCGAAGAATGACCCATTAAAATCACTATGTAAAACGACCTTGAGTTGATCCGACCCAGTGGGGCGTAAAATAATAATTTAAAAAAAAACAACAACAAAAAAAACAAAAAAAAACAAAAACAAACAAAGACACTGACAAGAAAAATTAATGTTTCCTATTGCAAATATTAAATGCAAAAAAAAAAATCCATGCTGTTATCATTTGAATTTTATTCTTTAATCATCCTCACGTATATAAATCAAATCTGCATTATTTTAAATAAAGGTAAACAACACTTAATAAATTGACTGACAGAATGCAAATTACCGTAATTAACGGTATATAGGACGCACTTTTTTCCCAAAACTTTGCCTAAAAATATTGCCCTGCGTCTTATACATCGTAGGTGAAGTTTGAGACCTCCCGTAGGCCTAGGCTATAGTATTATTATTTCCTGCTATTGAGATGTCTTGTGTATGCTTATTGCTTGCCTGTACTGCCAAATCGCTTTTATACAATTATGTTTTTGCTTGTCTAATGCACAACTAGACTGTTTTCAACAATATATGCTTAAATGCACTAAAAACTTTTTTTTCCTGGATCTGACCTGCTGAAATGGGGATGCGTCTTATATGTCTGTGCGTCCTATATGCCGTCAAATAGGGGAAATCAAATCTTCATTATTTTCGCTCAAAAAGCAAAATCTGGTGATAGTGAATGTGTATATATATCTACTTTGTCGTTAATTGTTTTATTTTCATATTTTCTTCCAGACATACATACATACACACCACTGTCCTTTGTAGAGTAGAAGTGGACTGTTCGACTAAGTAGTGTGGGTGTCTGCAGGGGGCAGCAAACTTTAAACTTACCTACTCGATGACTACATAATAAGCTGGCATTTTATAGGTCAGGGTGAACTGCTATTCGCGCTTAAGACATTGATTTTGCAATAAACTATGAAGTGTTTATGTTGCATACCCTCTTCTTTACTTCATTACTTACTCTATTCTTCTGGCCGTCTTTGGAATCTTATAACATCTTGTCTTAGTCTGGAATCTTCTAAGGTCTGGACTTTCTTGGGGACTTCAGGTCTGGTCTTCTATTGGAGATTGCTCTTTATCAGAAGCCCTGTGTCATTGTTAGTTTTTAGAGGTAATAACACAAGACTCCGATATGCTTTGATCTTACTTTATTTTTAAATCCCCAACCAGACATCTGCACAGAGTGAGTCGGAGCGTGTATAACACGACTCACTACCGTCGTGGTTTCTCGCCGACTGATTAAAATATATTTCTAATCTAAACCGGCAGAGGGTCTCCTCCACCGATTCTCACGGTATCCACCGGAAGGTTAGGACTGAGGTCAAGCCTTGTCACTCATCCTTCAAGGCTGTGAGCTGTAACTTATAACAGCCATTTTTATTTCTACACTATTGCACATAAATATTAGGTATCTAATAATTATGTAACATTTACCTGTTTAAAATGATTATCAACTACTGGTAGTGGTATTAGACAACTCCTGTATTTATATGGATTGGGACATACCTATTAATGTCCATAGGTAGGGTATATAACCCACTTCTTTGAGATTTACTCTGCACAGAGTACAATATCTTATTCTCGTTGCCAAAAGGTTGTAACCTAACAAAGGTTACTAAGTGAGAAATAACCAAAACGGATGACTACTTAATAGCCTGGTATTTTAGTGGCCAGAGTAAACTGCTATTCACGCTTAACGTGATAAGACGCTTACAAAAGATACTACTACTACTACTACTACTACTACTACTACAACAAATCATCTTATATATGTATAGGTTACCTGTTCTTTTTCTTTTTCGGGTATATTCGCAGAGTTCCGTCCCGGCCTCCTGCCTAAAAAAACCGCTAGCCGGTGGCTGCTGAAACAAAACACCAGCTACGATTGAAGCCCGTATCCGAAGCGGTGTCACTTGAAAAAAAACTACATTTAGGGTTAGGGTTTGGGGTTAGGGTTAGGGTTGGGGTTGGGGTTTAGGGATAGTTTAATGGGATAATAAACAAATAATTTGGGCTGTATACAGGGTGACCCAGAAAAAACAGAACCCACAAATTTTGTAATAAAAACTGTTAATTCTAACTAGAGTTTAGGGTTAGGGTTTAGGATTAGGGTTAAGGTTGGGGTCGGAGTTGGGTTTTCGGGACAAACGCCCTAAGTTGTTTTTTTTTATTTATTTTTTTTATAAGTGACACCGCTTCGGCTACGGACTTCAATCGTAGCGGGGTTTTTTTTTTTTCAGCAGCCACCGGCTAGCAGTTTTTGAGACAGGAGGCCGGGACGGAACTCCGCGAAGAGTACCTCTTTTTCTTTTCTTTTCTTTTTTTTTTTCTTTTTTTTCATGTTTTTTTTTTTTTTACATTTTTAACTGACTGACGTTCTGAGTTATTGCCACAATCCGTAGCCGCCTTGGCTGTTATTTCTGTTTGCATTTATCAAAAGCCAGTGTTGACAAATCTTGCACCCGATTCCATAATTCCTTTATAAATGGCACTGACAATATTTGTCAGATTTGCAGAAATGAATTATTTTGGCAGAAACGAAACCATTGGCAGCTGCTTTTTGGCAGCGACCAGTCACCAAGTATTTCTCCTGTGATTACGCCCGACGGAACTATCCGATGCCAAATAGCTGTGAATTTCAACTTAACGTCGTCCATTATTTTTCAGAGGTCATCTATCATCGGCCGAATAAAGAATGATGCGGCCACCTGTTAAAAGCCTGTGGTTCTCCATCGTTCAATAAAAGGAAGTCTATATAGTTAAACATATTGTACCTGTATAATGAATAAACGATAAGATATCAAAGCTGACACATCGATGATTTACTTTTATTTAATCGAAGTTATACTCCCCCATCTCTCTCTCTCTCTCTCTCTCTATATATATATATATATATATATATATATATATATATATATATTCTCCGTATTTCAACGGATTTCATTTAAAACAATAAGGAATTTACTCTGACGAAGGCCGTTATTTCTTTGTATACTAAAACATTTCTGGTTTTTTGTTCTATTATTGTGATTTTATTTTATTTTATATTTAAAATAATAATAGATAGAATACATGTAGGCATGGACTAACTCCTGGCCGAAACACGTGTCAGTAAGATAAAATAAAATAAATTTTATTTTATGCATTCAGCATTTTCTTTCCACTATTTTTCAATTCAACATACCTTCGGATTCGCTTCCATTTTCAACTTACACACACACACACACACACACACATACACACATACACACACACACACTATATATATATATATATATATATATATATATATATATATATATATATATCAGTCATCCACAGACACGCTTTTCGAAGTATACTTCTCATCAGTGCAGCTCGACTTTTTTAACAGCTGCCTCTACCTCGGATCGAAACCCAACATAATTTTTGTGTGCCAAGCACCTTACCCTTACGGCTATCAGCGACTGTTAGTCTGGGGTGAATTGATACATCCCTACGGGGAATGTTTTTACAATCGCCAGATAACTCAAGTCTGTAAACAGGCGAGTAACACACACACACACACACACACACACACACACATATATATATATATATATATATATATATATATATATAATTCTTTTCCTATTAGAAGTCCGTCGCAGACGACGTTGACGTCACTCTATATCTTCAACAGTTATGGGCCCTCTGGAGGCTAGTTAGTCCAATTCTAGATTTGTAGATGCGGTCACACACAGGAGGTCCCCAAAGCAGTTCAAAGACCATATTAAGACGACGCTGAAGAAATGCACGATCAAACCAGACAGGGCTGTCGATTAAAAGGCCTGCAGAGCAGTGACGTCTTCGTCGTCAGGAACCACTAAATGCAGATGGGAATTTACCTTGCAATGTGTGTTACCACACACACACACACACACACACATATATATATATATATATATATATATATATATTATATATATATATATTACAAATGAGATATGTGTCTACCACGGTTTCGATGAATGCGATCCTATCAGGACACTACCTTATACTTGAAGTCATTACCTAGTTATACTGAGATAAATGTATTTCTCTTAATTTTTGGGATGGGCTTGATAATGTATATTATTTAGATTATTCGAACTATTTTCCTCATCTTTATAATTATATCTACAACGTTTCGGTCGATGTGCCCTCCGGCCTTTTTCGGGTATATCTTTTCAAACGCAGGAATCCCCTCCTCGAACTCGGGAACCCCTTCCTCGAACTTGAGAACCTTTGTTGACCTGAAGGGTGACCCGTGATGCTTAAGGATTAAATCCTGGTGTCTGAGAAGTCGGTGACTTACAATCGCCAGATAATTCAAGTCTGTAAACAGGCGAGTAACACACACACACACACACACATACACATACACACACACACACACACACACACACACACACACACACACACATATATATATATATTATATATATATATATATATATATATATATATAAATTCTTTTATATACTCCACTTTGGTCTTTACATAGGCTAGACGTGTGCTCAGAGAAGCCACTGCCGATCATTCGACTAGTCTTGTCAAGCCCTAGCACCTATATGATTGTCCCAACCTTATTGCCCTCATGGCAAGCCCACATACCTTTTCATCATATGTGCTAGGAGGCGGTGACTGAAGGTCTTAGTGTCCTGGATATGATGTGAAAACTGTATCTAATGGGGAAGTTACAATTCTGAAGCCCTAGGGTGTGTGGTAAGTAAAGTCGTAAGGTTGACCTAAAGCTGGTATCAGCCAATCAGCGAGGCAGTCTATCCCCTTTTCACTAGCACTAGACCAAGGAGATTGTTTTTGCATCTGAGGTGGAGCGCCATCATCAGCTCTTTACTTTACCGTACAGATCCATGTGCTACTCATACGCTGAGTTGGCGAGGGCTGATATCGAAACTAGGAACCTTCTGGTTTCTAGCCGAATGCTCTAGCGACTAAGCTACTCTTTTATTATTCCTAGGTTTTCTCTGAAGCTGAGTGTTAGTAACTGTTAGGGTCCTATCTCTGGGTGGAATAGAAAAAATGTGTTTACAGATGTGTTTTAAACAAAATTGAGTTTTTAAAAATGTTTAATAACCATCCACAATAAATAAAACAAAACGCATCTGGCATAAAATAACATTAGGGTTAACATGCCGTAAAATCCAACCAACCATCCGTGTGTGATTTGTAAGTCGCACAGATTAATGTGCAATGCATTCTAATTCAGGAAACTACGCATTAAAGCAGGGATCACCAAACGTTTTTCACGGTGGGTGGGATAATTTAAAAAAATAACTAGTGCGGACCACATTATTATTGTGTTCAATACTTGTTAGCCAGAACGAAAGCTCTGAGAAAAAGATGTAAAACAAAATTTATCTTTCCATGTTATATTCATGGATGAGTGGCGTCAGATGCACAGAAACTAATTTAACCAACATTTCTATTTTCAAAACATTATCAAAGAACGCAGCATTATCGGAAAGGTTTAGTGAGATTTGTGAAATTGGAAGTTTGCCTTTCAAGATATCGTCAATGTTTGGTTTGAAATTGCTACATCCAATCAAGAGAATTGCTTTCAAATGTTTATCGATCAATTTCGTTCGATGGGTTGATTCCGTAGTCAAGTCCATGAAGATTTAGTAAGCTTAACATAATGTTTAAATTTAGAGGGTCTTAGAACGTCTCGCGTTCCGTACGTTTTAACAAACAAATTCAAGTACCGTCGGCGGGCTTTATAAAATACCCTCGCAGGTCGGATCCGGCTCGCGGGCCGTAATTTGGTGACCCCTACATTACAGGTTCGAACTGGGCTATGACGCCGTGGAAGCAACCAAAAACATTTATTTAAAGAAATGTGATGTCGCAGTTGGGCACAGTACAATAACCAGATAATTAAAATGATGTTTTTTCTTTTGCTAGTATACATATGTATTAGTTTTTGCATATATAATTAATTAAATAATCATATGGAGGCGCGTGGGCTAGTGGTTAGAGTCGTGGGAAATGGACTCGTCGATTCGAGTTCAATTCCTAGACGAAGCTGTTGGCATTTCACATAGCGCTAATACCCTTGGGAAAGGTATGAATCCATATATTCTCCCTCCAGCTATGGGTTAAATAGTAGGGCGGACTGGGCTCTTCAGCCTTGGGTAGGTAACCAGTCTAGGAGAGGGATAACTCTAAATTCAAAATTCTTGAGGTCGGTCGTTGATTGGGTTTGTGGCAACCCTTGATGCACCAATTCTTTCCTATCGACTGTGCCAAAAAGTGTGAATGGTCCAACACAAGCCTTCACCACTATAAACAAATCCCTGTGTGGGAGTTCATTGTGTGTATAAACCCTCATACGTCCAAAATCGACGGGAGAGTCCATTATATAATTAATTACATGGATGCTCATCTGCGACTATTTGATTTCTTGCACATCTTTGCAGAGCAATGCTTAGAAAACCTGAGTTAGATTTACCTCAAAACAGCCCATGTTATCAGTGCATTTAAAATCCTGCTATGTGTCTTATATATCACTAAGAAATAAAAGTTTACATAATATATGGCATGGTTAAAATACATACTGGTTTTAACAAAACCAAATTTAATAAATAATTAATTAATGTTAAGAATCTCAAATTAGGCAAGTTTGTGTAGGCCTAAAATCGTAGATTCCGAGGCTGTTCTCCAAACCATAGAGGCAAATCTGATTAAAATATATTGCATCAAGCGAGGTTGGCATCTTCCAGTTCAGTTCAGTTCGTCACCTTCATGACCTTGACAAAAAAAATCCGGAGCTACCAAATTGTGCCCCCCACCCCCCAAGGTTATCAAAATATTACAAAACCTTTGATACTCCTCTGTACTTCCTCTATTGTTACTATTCATTTCTTTCATATAAATATTTTATCACTTTTCACCATTTCAATCATTTATCATTTCTGCATCATTTATAAGTTCTTTTGTTGTCATCTCTTATCTACAAGTCTGGTGTTGATGGTAAAAATGTTATCATTTCAATTTCATAACCTTTGCGTAGAAGTGACCGAAATACCTATGTTTGACTCCGTGTAATAGAAAAGTATGTTATACTTATTTAATATATACTTGTTTAAGTTAATTAGCATTGAAGTCTCGGAAGATTATATTGTTCTTGTGCCGCTGAAGTTACAGCGCCTCCTGTGACTGTGAAGTCCAATGTTCGAAAAACAGCCTCGACCACAAATTTCTCATGTGAAGGTTGTCCCTGAAGATGTTTATGTGCCGGATATTTGTTGCCGCCGATTTCTTTTGGACTTCTTGACTTTATTTAAGTATGTTATACTTAAAATTATTGAGAAATTCTTTTTTTGTTGTTGTTTATTTTGTTTTGTTTTACGGCATATCAACCTCAGTGGGTCATTTAATGCCTACAATGTTTTGAAATGTAGTCATTAAGAGTTTAACGTCATTCCCAGAACATGTAGACCCTCAGTTACCGCCTTCTAGCATCCATATGATAAAAAGAGTTGTGGATTGCAATAAGTGCACTAGGGTTGAGGTAATCATATAGTTGCTAGGGCATGACATGACCAGATGATTGGATCGAAGGGGGCCTCTCCGACCGCCCGTCTATCCCAAGAACGGGCAAAAGTGGAATATTGCATATCATGGACGGCTCATCCTCCTGGGTTCTATCCTTAAGCATCACAGGTCGCCATCCACGGCCAACAGGTGACCCCATTGGGGGGCTCTTACCCCTCTGCAGAAGTGCAGTCGGTGCATTTTAACGCCCCAGCCGACAGGGCGGTGAGAAATTCTAATTTCGTATGAAAGGCATTGTAATCTACATAAACAATATTAACTTCAAATAGTACACATTTTATCAAAAATGTCTTTACTTAAAACATCTATGAGTGAATTTATTCAAGAACTTCTTTAAAAACAGTAAATATATTTATATTAACTAGTAAACATATGCACCCTTCGACTGCATAAAATATTATATTAAATTAGAAAGGCTAATGAAACTAAATAAGAATGCAGATAAAAAGATTTGAAATAGATGGGGTGTATAATCGAAAAATAGAAAAATTGAAACTTACTCTTCCATCTCTTCCGTCTTTCATTGATACATTTTCCTAATTTAACTATTTAGTTAAAAATAAGAAGTAAAGAATGAAATTACAGTTATTCCTTCTTGTTAATAGTTTTTTTTTTTTCAGATTTATCCCCGGGAATTTTGCTCATATTCATTAAGATAAAACAAAACAATTAAAAATCCACAATACCAAGTACATATTTATTAAAATCAAATGTTTTAATATCAACATGCAAATTAGCCTTCCTGTTCACAGTGTAAAACTCTATTTTACTGTATATATAAATACAATTGCATGTTATTAGTAATGTCAGCTTCAAGGTTATATATATATATATATATATATATATATATATTATATATATATATATATATATATATATATATATATATTATATATATATATATATATAAACTGGTTGAAACAAACAACTCCGACACGAGTGTTGAACATAAAAAATGGACTTTAATAAAATCACCAGGAGAGACATTTACGACATGAAGTACATATACATGTAACACGATACATAGTGGGTAATATACGTACATAGAAAAGAGATAAGATACAAAAGAGTTACATAGAAGATATGTTTAGTTATGGAGATTCCATAGACTAAGGTCACTTACTAGTGTCTGTAATGGGGGTCGAAGCCTCCACACTAGAAGGTGTAGACATAAATGTCTAACACATGGTAGTCACGTCCCGAGAAGCAAGAGAGTGAGGGAGTTTAAAACAGGCGCTTAAATACCAAAGAACCCTGGTTGTCAAACCGGGAAACCAGAGGGAAGATAACTCTTCCAGATCAAAAGGAAGGCAATCCAACAGTTTATAAATAAGGCCAACATTATTATTATTGTGAGACAGTCTCATTTATAACAGAGGTTTAAATAAGAATAAGAAATCATGGAGAATGTGACGTAAATAACAAAGGACATTTTGACTTGAGTAGTTATATAGTTTCAGTTACATACAAACACACAATCTCCATTATAATAAGATGTCTCCACAAACTTATGATATGTCAGAAAACTGCTGTTAAGTCCTGTATAGACCTTTCAGGGTTTTATGCTCCTACCAGGAAAATATTTTTTCAAAGTAAATATCATGAAAGATTTGTTTGAAAATGTTAACATAGATATCATCTCGTCCTTCTTGAAATAAATAAAAAAGGTATATCGAAAATTAATAACCTGATTTTAAATACGTCCACAATACCACTTACGGTAAGAAAGTATAGTATAGAATGGATAAAATAGGATTATTTTAATTATTTTAACTTACACGTGTTTCGGTCAGGAGTTTATCCATGTGTACATTATTCTATTTATTATTATTTTAAAAAAAAACAACATGAAATAAAATAATAATAATAATAGAAAAAATATAGAAATGTTCATCACACGAAGAAATATCGACCTTCCTCAGAGTAAATCCTTATTTTTTTAATGAAATTCTTTGGAACGTGGAGAATTTTCTAAATGTTCGAAAAAAGAACTTTTTTTGAAATCACATGAAGGAAGTCTTCAAACACGATAGAGAAAACAGTTATATGTATATATATATACATTGTGTTATGTTTGATATTATGTTATATTATTTGTTGTTATAATATTCGTGACATTATTCGTTATTATGTGTGGCGAGAGAAATCACACACGTCGTAGTTCAAAGCATGCACGAATATGTCTGGCGTGTAAAATGAGATCAGGGGTGAGTGTAACGGGTGATTAGGGAGATTGAACGCAAATCCTCCTGATCGTGAGTCGTGTTTGACGTCGGACTAACTCATTAGCGCGCAGGTAAATTACTACACTGTGCGATTGACCCGAATGTGGGATTTTAGTATGATTATTTAAGGCCTGTCTTAACACACCGGGGGAGTTGCGTTCCAGTCTTGCTGACGAGGGCAGTGACGTAAGACAAGGAACAATAAGCGAGTGAGCTTTGGTGTGCAGGACTGCTAGAAAAGATTGTTGCGGGCAAGAAGGACTTGGTCAGGAGAAACTGGGAGAACATCTGTTTTCAGTAGAGAGATCCGGCTGTCCAAACCGACGAATTTCTATTCCTATTATATATATATATATATATATATATATATATATATATATGATGAGAGGTATCCAAAACTTGGTAGTAAGGGATGATTCTATATGGGATTTCTAAGATACACTGTACTATAATTGTATGATCCAGTATGTATAGATACAGTGAATCTTTAAATCACTAAAGAGAGCTCAATGTATTATAAACTCTTTAGATTATATACAGAGCAATATTCATCTTAGAAAGGAAGGAAAAACTCAACACCGTAATTCCATAATAAATTTATTTCGACCAAAATTGGGGCCTATATAAATTTAAGTTGATTTAATATAGCTCCTCAAAATTTCGTCTCATCAGATGGTAGATCAAGGTAATTTGAATTGCATAACTGAAAAATTTCACTTCTCAAAAGGAAAAAATTTTTTTTCTTTTTTTTACATTGTAAGACTGTCACCTTATAAACCTATAAAAAAATAAACCCATTGAATCTGTAAGGCCGATAAGCTGAACTAAATAATAATATTATAGTGGGACTAGACGACTCCATATTGATCCAAGAAAATATAAACTATCAATTATATCGAAAAATTCTGGATGAGAATTTCGTACCATCAGTCAGGGAGTTGAAGCTTGGCCGAAAATAAGTTCTGCAACACGACAATATTCCTAAGCATACTAGCAAGACTATTGAAGAATAGTTTCAAAAAGATAAGGATTCGCACTCTGGATTCACCAAATCAGAATCCAGATCTCAATTCTGCAAAATGTCGTGGTTAAACTGAGTTTTTTAAGGAGAAGTGAGCAAAATCTTATACAACAGATGCGAGATACTGGCTGTAGAAGACGTTTGGTTGAAATAGACACTGCAAAAGGAAGTTCGAGAAAGTACTAACGAAAAGTGGTCACATACAAATTTGGTGAAATTAGTCCATCTTTTAGGGTAAATAATTGAAATACATCTTCTTTTTTTTTTTTTTGCTTGTGTTCATTACTTAGAAAGTCTACTTAACAAATTGGTGTTTGGATGAATTTTCATTTGTTTTATTCTGAATTGTTTTACAATAACAATGATTATGTCTGGGGGTTTCACAAACTTTTGAGTCTTCCCCTCTCTCTTCTCTCTCTCTCTCTCTCTCTCTCTCTTCTCTCTCTCTCTCTCTCTCTCTCTATCTATCTATCTATCTCTCTCTCTCTATATATATATACACATATATATAAATGTGTGTGTGTATATATATATATTTTAGAGGTACTTCTCTCTCTCTCTATCTCTCTCTCTATCTCTCTCTCTCTCTCTCTCTCTTTAAATATTATATATATATATATATATATATAAGAGATTTATCCAAAACTTGGTAGTAAGGGATGATTCTATATGTGATTTCTAGATCCACTGTACTAATATTGATGATCCGGTATGTATAAATACAGTGAATCATAAATCACTAAAGAGAGCTCAATGTAAAATAACCTTTTAGATTATATACAGAGCAATATTTATATATATATATATATATAGTACTGAACAAGTCATGGAAGCAGCACCCCACAAAGAAGCAAATATATGGTCACCTGCTGCCCATCTCACAAACCATCCGGGTGATACGGACTAGACACGCAGGACACTGCTGGAGAAACGGGGATGAGCCTATAAGCGACGTTTTCTTGAGGAAGCCAACATATGAAACACGTGTCTATAGTTTACCCTATTATACGCTCCCAATTTTCGGTTGGGCACTTTATTTAGGAGGTATATAATTGCAAATTCACCGTATTCGGCGCTCAGCTAAATCTTACTTTGTTTACAAATTTTGAGAACTCTAGGTGAAGTTTATTTCCGCTTAGGAATGTAGCGATTAGATAGCCTGCTATACTTGGCGACTGACTGTGACTATATGGGTAAGAGATTTGGCGAGCGTAAGTTCGTTCGGGTCTCGAACCCGGCCAGAGGCAGCTGCTAAAAATCGTATAACTATACTGATGAGAGGTGATACCTCGAAACACGTGTCTATAGTTTACCCTATATATATATATATATATATATATATATATATATATATATGTGTGTGGTGTGTGTGTGTGTGTGTGTGTGTGTGTGTGTGTGTGTGTGTGTGTGTGTGTGTGTGTGTCATCCACTGACAGCGTGTTTCGACGTTTACATGTCATCAGTGTGACTTCTTCATCAGTCCGAGCTCTTCCCTGTCGGCAATCTGTAGCTGTCAGTAAAAGGTAAACATTTTAACTGATAAATACATACATAGTTAAATGTATGTTACGATCACCAGAGAACCTCAGTCTGTAAACAACAGACGAGTAATGCCTTACGCTAAAGCGGTGAAAGTTCGTTAAAGTCTCTTCGAGAGAGTTCTACCTGGTTTTGGAGCATATAATATATATATATATATATAATATATATATATATATATATATATATATTATATAAAAAGAAAGGAAATGAATCCGACGGTATGAGTATATATATAAAAGATATGAAAACACCACAAAATGCTGTTAAAGGGAAAACATTTTATAATTTCGCTGACATTGAACAATATTTCGATTTTATAAAAATCGTCATCAGAGCTTGTTTGTACTCCGTGTTGTTAAGAACGGAGATAAAAGTCATATCAGTTCAATAATAGTTCAATGGCGGAAGTGGCTCACATTCGAAACTGTTGTATAACTTTTTCTTTTTTGCAACGCCAAGGTTTTTGTTTTGAACTCATATGACTTTTATCTCCGTTCTTAACAACACGGAGTACAAACAAGCTCTGATGACGATTTTCATAAAATCGAAATATTGTTCAATATCAGCGAAATTATAAAATGTTTTCACTTTAACAGCACTTTGTGGTGTTTTCATATCTTTTTTTATATATACTCATATATATATATATATATCATACATATATATATATATATATATATATATATATATATATATATATATATATCGGAACACCTGACCTCTACTTCCGGCTGAAGTAGAAATAATATTTCGTACTCAAAGTTTAATAGCTAAAAGTATGCAATAAAACAAGTTGTAAAAGAAGTGAGCCGAATGTTATTTCGTCGGTAGAATGATATTTCCTTTTCTGCTAACATCAAAATCGTGGCGCCCATGGCAAAATCTGCTTTATTGGTTCGGATGCGACAAAATTAATTTATGAGTTCACATTTCTCTCAGCTAAAATAAAGAATAAACGCCGGTATTTTTGCTACTTTATTCGTAATTTTCGTTTTTTTTTATTTTATTTATTATCTTTCATCATATTCCGTTCATTAATATATTACCAGCAGCGAATAACTTCATTAAGATACTTTAGTTATCCATCACTGTGGGTTTTTTTTTATTTTTATTTTTATCTTTATTTACTCATTATTCGAATACGCTTCCTTCTCATTATGTCTAGATATAAACATGTGCGTATACACAATTGAATGTATAGGCACAATTAATAATCACATAGTTACACACATTCATATACGTGCACAAATACAGACCCCACGCTCACTTACTTCTTTTTGTGTGAGTGTGTTTCCGCTTACGTGTGTAATTTTGAATATACCCTTTCTAAAATCATATTTAATAAGCTTATCTCAGACTGGCCTAGGGGGGAAGAAAATTATGTTTTGCCAATCTCTTTTCGGGGTACAACAGCTTCTTCTCAGTCTGTCTGTTCGTCTACATCAGTGGTTCTCAACCGGGGTCCATATGGACCCCCGGGGACCATATAACATTTTTGGGGGACCCAGGCAAGTAAAATGTATTTAACTATAAAATTATAATGGGATTTTTAAACAACGAATGGGCTAGGCGGGGGGGGGGGCAACAGAGTAAAATAGGATTAAAAGGGGGTCAATAAGTAAAAAAAAAAAGGTTGAGAACCATTAGTCTACATTAAAAATCAGCTTCGTTCTAGTATCTGAGTTCGAATATCGACTGAGCGTCTGGAAGGCTTTACCCACGCGGACAAAAATATTCCGAGACTGTTGTTCTCATTATCATATACTAGCAGACCTACCCGGCTTTGTCCGAGATTTAAAAAGTTTAAAAAAATAAATCTCTCATCTATATCAATATATCGATTAATAAAAAATATTTTTTCTTTATATTCATTTTATCTTTTATACTTTATATATTCTTGTTTTTAGATTTTAAATTTTTTTATTATCTTCAAGTTTGTATTTTTCTTTATTTGTCTTTTTTTTTTTTGCTATTTAGTCCAGTCTTTCGAACGTCTAGGTTCCTAGTTCGATACCGGTCCTCGCCAAATCAGCGTATGAGTAGCACAGGGATCTGTGTGGTAAAGTGAGGGGTTGATGGTAGTAGGTGTGGAGCCCCACCTTAATCACCAAAACAATCTCCTTGGTCTAGCTTAGTGGAAAGGGGATAGACTTCCTGGCTGTCCGGCTGATACCGACTTTAAGCCACCCCAACGACTTTACATACTTTATTATCGACAGGTGGCAGTAGTGGTAAGTAAGGAAGTAAATTGTGCAGAGTGGCCTATTTTCGGTATCAGCCGGACAGCCAGGAATTCTATACTCTTTATGCTAGCGCCAGACCAGGAATATTATTTACCTTTTGCTTGTCAAGTCATCGGTGTTACCATCGGCCTAGCTATCCCGGCGTGAGTGTGTACGTCTATGTATGAATGTATGTGCGTATATATATATATATATATATATATTATATATATTATATATATATTATATATATATAATATATATATGAAGTAAATGGAAGTGAATCCAACAGTATGAATTGAACATTTAAAAAACAAAACAAATGATGTTATTAGTTTTGATGACAGATCTGTTTCGACCTTTTAATCAAGCGGTCTTCATCAAGAGCAACATATTATGGATAATAATGGATAATACTGCTTCTGATTAAAAAAAAAAAATTATTTTAAAAATAAAATTCTCCCTCTTTCTCTCTCTCTCTCTCTCTCTCTATATATATATATATATATATATATATATATACTAGCAAATATATGCACCCTCCGGGTGCAAGTATTTAAGTTTTAATGTAATGAAATATCGTATTAAATTAGAAAGTCTAATAAGAATGCAGATAAAAAGATTTGAAACAGAGTGGGGGTATAATAGAAAAATAGAAATGAAACTTACTCTTCCATCACTGCCGTCTTTCATTGCTGAATTTTACTTATTTAACTATTTAGTTAAATTAGGAAATAAAGAATAAAATTACACTTATTTTTTCTTGTTAATGGATTTCATTTAAGATTCATGGAAGAGATTTTTGCTTATATTCATTAAAATAAAACCAAACAGTTAGAAATCAATAATACTAAGCACATATTTATTAAAATCACATTTTTAATATCAATATGCAAATTAGCCTTCCCATTCACACTGCAAACCGCTATTTTTTGTATATATAAATACAATAGCATGTTATTAGTATGTAGATATGGACAACGCTAATAAAAAGGTGAAAGAATTTTATTAATGATTGAGGTTTAAATATAAATAAAACCATGAATAATGTGATGAAAATAACTGTGTTAATTGTGACTCGATTAGTAATATATTTTCGGTTACAGACAGAAAAACACACAATCTCCATTATAATAAGATATATATATATATATATATATATATATATATATATATATATACATGTGTGTGTATGTGTGTGTGTAAACGAAGGGAATTGTGACTTGCGTATTGATATTTTTACAAGCAAACAAACACACAATCTCCATTATAATAAGATGTGTATATCAATACATACATTTCTAAGGGTTTTAGCGCCATGTGAATTTGAACCCAGGTCACCTAGTCCATTTTTCTACGATTATAACCATTACACAACGCGTCTCAGTATATATTATATGTACATATTATACATACAAACCTTTTGTATCATTTTGATAACAAGGGGAAACATATTTTTGAATTAGCTTCTCTTGTTTCTGATCTCCACTTTTCCCCCATTTGCAGGTCTACCTTTGAAATATTGATTAAATAACTATATCAATAATGTTATTTCAATTTTATGTTTATCTATTTGTCTTGCCTATCGATAATGTTAACTGACAATATTCTGTTTGGTTTATAATAACGCCGAATGCTTTGTTCATCAACTGACAGAATCTTGCAATTCCATTGAAGCTTAACAATTTCGCCATTTCCCTCCTCTGCTCCGGAGTCGCTGCGAGTAAAGCCTCCTTTTCATTCTCTCACACCGTAACCCCTTCTCTTCCCTTTCCACCATCGCTTTGTTCATTTCTCCATTGTTTGTTGGCTCCGCTATGCTTATAGGGTTGTTGGTCAAATTCGTAGTCGACCTCCAGAAACATTGACTACGGACTGCACTATGCTACAGAGCTTTTAATCATGTTAGAAAGCCATTTAACGTCGCTCAATGTGAGGCAGACGATGAAGTAGAGGTCTGTTACGTGACCTCTCGATCTCTGGTCTCTTTCAGCTTGTATAGCGTGCCGTCTTTGTGCTCTGACATACCTATTTGATCCCTCAATCTCCCCTTTCCCGCTTTGATCTACGCTGTATATGTCTGCCCTCGCCGTGACCATTGTTGAGAGAATACAGTGAACAATGGTATTTAGATATGTCTACACGA
This sequence comes from Doryteuthis pealeii, assembly GCA_023376005.1. Classification (NCBI taxonomy): domain Eukaryota; kingdom Metazoa; phylum Mollusca; class Cephalopoda; order Myopsida; family Loliginidae; genus Doryteuthis; species Doryteuthis pealeii. The sequence continues at coordinate 82,118,118 of CM042167.1, forward strand.
ATAGCAAGTTTATGAGCGAATAACATCACAGAATGACATAGTCACAAAGTCACGAAATAATCGTGTTTAGACATTTATTCGGCGAGTATTGGCAAAAATAAATGCCCCTGGGTTTGATGGTTGACTATCATGAGAAACAATATATTTTGCAATGTTCAGCAGCAAAAAGTTTCCAATATATATATATATATATGTGGAGAAAAGTAGACAAACACGGGATGTTGTGGAAACTTGATGTTTATTGTCGACGGTGCAACGTTTCAGTCTCTTATTAGACCATATTCAGGACTTGAATATAGTTCTTACTCCAATGATGGAAATTCTCAAAATGCTGAAAGCGGAAGGTCGTCAGTAGGGGGAAGTGTAGTTGGGGGTGGTTAGTGGATTCTTCTTCTCTCTGGAATGGGGAGTGCCGAAATGGTCAATGGTGGTACCACAGGTGTTAGATTGTGGGGATTGGTTAGCTAAATATGTATATATATATATATATATATATATATATATATATATATATGGTGTTGTCTAAGAGTCTCCGTATGCTTCTAATAAGTATATATACATATGAGATTGTTTTGGTATATGTATCCATTTGTGGGAGGTACATATATCAGGTTTGGGCATGTGTATGAAGAATTCAAGAAATGAATATCAGAAACTCGGTTGTTTTTTTAGTAGAGTTTCGTTTATTTAGTAGTAGTAAATTTTCCGGATTATTATAGCTCCCTTCTTCAGACTGTGTAAGGACTGTAGTGTTGCTGGCTTCTGGTTGTTTCTTCTAGTCAGCAACACTATTGTCCTTACACAATCTGAAGAAGGGAGGTATAATAATCCGGAAAATTTACCAAAATTTACAAAATTTACTAAATAAACGAAACTCTACTAAAAAAACAACCGAGTTTCTGATATTTAATAAAATTATTTTACATTATTAATACTGTTGACTATATCTACATACTAATAACTTGCAATTGTATATTTATATACAACAAAATAGCGTTTTACAGTGTGAACGGGAAGGCTAATTTGCATATTGATCTTAAAATTTGATTTTAATAAATACGTGCTTGGTATTATTGATTTCTAATTGCTTGGTTTTATCTTAATACGAACCATAATCTCGGGTATAAATCTTAAAAGAAATCCATTAACAAGTAGAAATAACTGTAATTTTATCCTTTACTTTCTATTTTAACTAAATAGTTAAATTAGTAAAAGTTTAGCAATGAAAGATGGGAGTGATGGAAGAGTAAGTTTCAGTTGTTCTATTTTTCGATTATATTCCCCTCTGTTTCACGTCATTTTTATCTGCATTCTTATTAATTTCATTCGTCTTTCTAATTTAATATAATATTTTATTACATTAGAACTTAAATTCTGGCACCTGGAGGGTAGATGTATTTGCTAGTCTTTTTAATATTTCGAGGGTAGACGTGCAAATGGGGGAAGGGTAGATCAAAAACCATAGACGCTATAGATTCAAAAATGAGTTTCAACGAATTATCAAAATGTATATAGGATATGTAAATATAATATATACGGAAGCACGTTTTGTAATATTTATCCTCGCTGGAAATGGACCCTGCGATCCGATGTTACATAATTCATGTGGAAGCATGACAGACCCTGTAGCGAGAATGCAAGGGATTCATTGGCTTCCAGATCCGGGAGTGGAAATATACCAGTAACGGTTATAGCTCCCTGACCCCCAGAGGCGCGAATCTCGTGCGTCACGTGATTTAGTTAGTTTAGATTTTTTTGTTTTTAAACCTCAGATTGAAGCAGAGAGCACGTGCATCTCTCTGCTGGAGTTGACCCCACGTGGACGAACATGGGCTAGAGGAATAAAACTTGTTCAAGGAACAAATGTATTGTGATTTAATTAATTGCATGACTAAAACGTTAGGCCTTAGAAGAAGTCCTTAGAAATAAAGATGAAGCAGCTGGAAGACTAGACGACAAGATGACAACCAAAGAAGTAGCAGATGATACACGGCGACTAGACGTAGTAAAGAAGAAATGAAGCAACAAGTGAGTCTCTGTCTGTCTGTACCTCTCTCTCTCTCTCTCTCTCTCTTCTCTCTCTCTCTCTCTCTCTCTCTCTCTCTCACCGAGTCACTCTCTCGAATATACCGAAAGTGCACGTGTGGGTTAAGAATGTCTCGGGCGATTAAAATGTGTACACAAGAAAATGTCTCCGTGTTTCCTGATTAAAGAACACAACATGGAAAGCAGAGAGAGACAACCACCAACCGAAGAAATCAGATACCCGGCTCGATCCGAAGAAAAAAACCCGATACGAAGAACAGAGACACTCAATGGAAGATAGAACGGGAATCCGATACCAGTAAGAAGAACAAAGTAACCAAAACAGCAGATATAAGAAAACGGTAACGCAAAACTACCACAGATTATCCGGCATGGATATTGTGACGGTGAGAACACTTGAAATGAGAAACGGAATTATTTAGCTTTATAATGTACGATGTTAACATGTGTATAGAACACCAAGTTAAAACCCAGGGGAAGAAAGTTTACATTCAAATTGAGCTAAAACCCTTAGAAAAGGTATGTATTGGTACAGATATTTGTATGATATTTCAAGGGTAGACGTGTACACGGGGAAAGGGATATAATGCCAATTGGAAATAAGTTTCGACTAGTAATCAAAATCATACAAAAAGTTTGTATATATAATGTATATATATAATATATACATGGAGACGCGTTGGGAAAGAGTTTTCCTCGTATGAATTAAAATCGGCAACATGAGTTAAAACCTTGGACAAGAATGTTTACATTCACATAGAGTTAAAACCCTTAGAAAAAATATGTATTAATATTGTTATTTAATTATTATCTGAAGAGTAGCCTGTAAGAATTGGCTACGAAGAAGATGACGTCACACTCTCCAAATGCCCAGAAATGGATCCTCAGTACCACATGCAAGACTAGATGATATTTGCCATGTACCCCACGTGTACGGCTTAGGCACAAGGACCATATGACCTTAAGGCACCCCTTCCGCGATCTCTACTCCCAAGGACACTTTTTTCATTTACACCATCAAATTCCGGTTGTTTGTTAGGGGTTAGGATTAGGGATTTTATAATTAAAAAAAAACTCTAAAAATCGTCTGTTAACAATTAACCGGATTTTGACGGTGTAAATGGAAAAAAATGTCTCCATGAATCGAGATCACAAAAGGGGTGCCTAAAGGTCGTAAGGTCTCTTTCATTCATTAATATATCAACACTTGAAATTTCATTAAATTCGGTTTATTCCCTGATTTTTGGTTGTTTTTTTTTCTTTTGGCAGGGTGACATACAATGGTGGAATTTAGGTCCGTTAACTTCGATTTAACCCAGTATTCATTGTACCAACATAAAACTTTCAGGTACTGGACAATAAACCCAACCCTGTCCCTTTAAATCGAGGGGGCATGTGTTGCCTGGGTGGGTGGACCCTGGGATTAATGATATTAGCTTGTAGGGCCCAGGGTCGAAGCCACAGGACACCAACCCGGACGGGAAGGTATGCAGCTCTAGATGCCGCACCAGATGCATACCTCTTTTTGGGAGGGTCCTATCCTTCCACATTTAAAACAGTTGCTGTATTCTAAGCTCTGTCGGCAGGGTGATACTGAAGCTTTTTTTCTTCTTGTCATCAAAAGGATTCAAATATACCATTACTTGAACAAAGTGCGTGATGAGTTTTACGTTAAATGCGAATTACAAATGCCTGTAATTTCGCCATAATGTTTTCCAATTAATTTCTCTCTGCTTTGCCAAAAAAGTTGAAATGTTGGCGGTTATTATTAAGCCGGGATTTAAAAGATTATTTTAGAAACATCGATTTGTATTTGTGCGATGAATGACTGCTCTCTCATAAGGGACGAAATGGAACAAATTTTACTCTATTTCTAGCTCACACACACACACACACACACACACACACACACACAGAGAAGCATACACCTATATATGTATATATGTTGGGTGTCAACTCGTGCTCGAGTAAGACCATACCCTATTCTTTTTTTTCTTCAGTTCTTGAGTGCCAGTGGCATTTGATACTGTATCCTTGTGTTTTCTCAGATGACTCACCAGGCCAGTCTTCCACATAAACTACATGTTGGAACTTCTCCACTTTGAATGCTGCAGGACTGAAAATTACCCTTTCTAATAGCCCGCTTCAATTTTTGATATTTAATTCGGTTGGACTCAAATCCTTTCACAGATCGGCGGGATATGTATATATATGTTTATGAGTAGCACACATTGGATAATCTGATCTGTGCGATAAAGTGGGAAGCTGGCGATATGTGTAGCACTTCACCACAGCAATATATATATATGTAATATTGTAAAAAATTGAAAATACACAAGTTTTATTAACGAATGGAATTTAATGAGCCTACACTGCAGTGTTTCGGTCTATTTAGACAAACCTTCATCGGGGCCTTCGTTGGTTTAAAGAAAGAAAAGATTATTAATGAAAACAAAAGTCTGCGAGCCTCTGTATTTGATGTGTGGCTGCTTATTATATATATATATATATATATATATATATATATATATTATTCCTACTTAGAACGTAAACAATATCCTACTTTATTAAATGACAATCAGCTATTTAAACGGGAGGTATAAAAAAACGGGAAAAAAAAACGAAGGAAAAAGAAGACATAAGGGCTCTTTCGACCGGTGAATCTTCAATAGTTTACAAAAAGTTCCAAAGGGCCCTTACGTCTCCCTTTTTTTATGGGGTTTTCGCCTCATATAAACCTCCCGTTTAAATAACTGACCGTACTTTATTAAAGTATGATATTGTTTAAGTTTTTGTATAAAATGTGTTTATAAATTATATATATATATAATATATATATATATATATATATATATATATATGTGTGTGTGTGTGTGAAGATGTGAGTTTTTTTTGCTGTTTTTTTTTTGTTCTTGTGTTTTGTTTTTTCCCTCTCATCCTCCCTCGATTCGTTCGGTTATTATCTCAATTTGTTCGTCTTTTAACATTTATCAAGTGAATTTTTCTGAAGAGATGACAAAAAAAAAAAAAAAGATAAAATTAACACATAAGGGTTCCGTAGAAAATTCAATATTTTGCAATGTATACACTTTTTCTCTCCTTAATAAAATTCTGTACCTACAAAAAACTTTATATATATATATATATATATATATATATATATATATATATATAGATGTGAGGTATCCAAAACTTGGTAGAAAGGGATGATTCTGTATATGATTTCTAAGACACACTGTACTATTATTGTATGATCCAGTATGTATGATCCAGTATGTATAAATACAGTGAATCTTTAAATAATTACGGAGAACTCAATGTATAATAATCTTTTTAGATCATATACAGAGCAATATTTATCTTTGAAATGAAGGAAAAGCTCAAAACCGTTATTCCATAATACATTTATTTCGACCAAAATTGGGGCCTTTATAGATTTAAGTTGATTTAACAAAGCTCCACAATTCAAGGAATTATTGATGATTCTCCATCTTATGAGACTTGAATTGGGGAGCTTTGTTAAATCAACTTAAATTCATAAAGGCCCCAATTTTGGTCGAAATAAATTTATTATGGAATAACGGTGTTGAGTTTTTCCTTCATTTCAAAGATATATATATATATATATATATATATATATATATATATATATATTATATATATATAATATATGTGTGTGTGTGTGTGTGTTGTGTGTGTGTGTGTGTTGTTTATGACAGTGTGAAAAGAAGACATCTCAAGCAACACTGTCCTATTCTGACTGGGTGTGTGAAATTGATATATTTTTTTGTATTTATTCCTTTTCTTTTATTCGATCTCTCTGTCTATAACTTGGGAAACGGAGCGTTATTAAACATCTGCAGCCAGTCAAAAGGCGAGAAACGAGCGACACTTTTCTCTTTTTCGCGCGAAATCTGCCTTTCAAATGGTGCCGGGAATCGACGCACAAGAATCTTCAGCAACAGATCGAAAAAATAAAAAAAGGCGAAACAAGTGCATATCCGCGGGTACCAATATTATTACGGTACACACCATTACATATTATTTGAAAAAAAAAAGCTTTTACATACGATGGTGTGTCTGAGAGAATAGTTATTTTACTTATTTCTTGAACAGAGTTTAGTACTAAGTGGATGTCCAAAAATATGAACCAGTAAATTAGAATGGTACTCATTAGTTATGGTCTACTATAGAGAAATCTTTTTTCTTCTTTCTTTTCTTCTTCTTCTTTATGTGAACGCTGATAAAACTGAGTTCATGAGCTTCAAAAGGCAGGGAGACATCTCCACATTTGACGGCAAGACTTTTAAGTCAGTGGAAAAATTCACATATCTAGGTAGTAATATCTCATCCACAGAAAGTGATGTTAACACTCGAATAGGAAAGGCATGGTTGGCTACCAACAAATTATCAGTTATATGGAAATCCGATCTCTCCGACAAGCTAAAGAGACGATTCTTCCAGGCTGTAGTTGTGTCGGTACTGCTGTATGGCTGTACCACCTAGACCGTAACGAAGCGCCTTGAGAATAAGATAGACGAGAGCTGCACAATAATGCTGTGAGCGTTCCTGAATAAATCGTGGAAGCAGCACCCCACAAAAAAGCAAATGTATGGCCACCTGCCCCCCATCTCACAAAGCATACGAGTAAGACGGGTTAGACATGCAGGACACTGCTGGAGAAGCAAGGTCGAGATCGTAAGAGTCGTACTACTGTGGAAGCTAGTACATTGGCACGCTAATGTGAGCCGCCCAGCCAGGACCTACATTGACCAACTATCCAGGAATACTGGCTGTTGCGCGGAGAAGCTCTCAGAGTCGATGAATGATAGGGAAGGTTGGTGAGAGATCGTCATGGATATCCGTGCAAATTGCGCGACATGATGATGATGATATAGATAAAATGTTGTTAAGTAATTCATTCAATAATTCTTACTACTGTTGTTACACGTCTTCGTAGGGAAATCCAATGCCTAATGACAGACAGAAGAAAACAAAAACAAAATTAAAACAAAATGAAATGGTTAGCGGAATGAGAACAGGATACCCCCGTGAACTGAATAACGGGTCAATCTCAACGTTCAGTGATGGCTCCCGATTACGACAAGAAGGTTCCCGAGTCCGAAATGAAGGTTCCCGAGTCCGACAAAAAATACCAGAAGAAGACCGGAAGGCATACCGACCGAAACGTTGTACAGATAACAATGAAGATGAGGACAATAGTCCGGATAACGCAGATAATAGTAGACAAACTGACAATCAGACAAACAGACGGACAGCAGATGAAAAAAACAAAAAAAACAAAATGGCAGTTTGTTCAGATCAATACAATTAATTAAATGAAATGAAATGAACTATGAAGTAAAAATTCAATCAATAGAAATAAAACTTATAAATTCCTTGTTCACAAGATGAGTCTGTTCATTAGCCAAAATAAGTAAATTAAATTGTCCCGTGTATGATATTAAACTGCCTCTACGAGGGTGAGGCAAAAAGTAATGCCATTTTGTTTAGTACAGGTATAATTACCAACGCAGAAACATGTATCATACATTAAAATGAAGCTGGTCCTCTGTGGATACCATCCCTACTTCTTCACAAAGATGAGTCAAAAAGTAATGCCATTTTGTTTAGTACAGGTATAATTACCAACGCAGAAACATGTATCATACATTAAAATGAAGCTGGTCCTCTGTGGATACCATCCCTACTTCTTCATAAAGATGAGTCAAAAAGTAATGCCATTTTGTTTAGTACAGGTATAATTACCAACGCAGAAACATGTATCATACATTAAAATGAAGCTGGTCCTCTGTGGATACCATCCCTACTTCTTCACAAAGAATAGTTAAAAAGTAATGCCATTTGTTTAGTACAGGTATAATTACCAACGCAGAAACATGTATCATACATTAAAATGAAGCTGGTCCTCTGTGGATACCATCCCTACTTCTTCACAAAGATGAGTCAAAAAGTAATGCCATTTTGTTTAGGACAGGTATAATTACCAACGCAGAAACATGTATCATACATCAAAATGAAGCTGGTCCTCTGTGGATACCATCCCTACTTCTTCACAAAGAATAGTTAAAAAGTAATGCCATTTTGTTTAGGACAGGTATAATTACCAACGCAGAAACATGTATCATACATTAAAATGAAGCTGGTCCTCTGTGGATACCATCCCTACTTCTTCACAAAGAATAGTTAAAAAGTAATGCCATTTTGTTTAGGACAGGTATAATTACCAACACAGAAACATGTATCATACATCAAAATGAAGCTGGTCGGCTGTGAATCACATCCACATAGTCACCGTCCATCCCATAACAATGTTCCTCCTTCGAATGAGAGAATGTATTCCTGCCCGTAAAATTCTGTTGCATCTTGTTTGAGCCATTTCTTCACTACGGATTTCACTTCATCGTCACTAGAATAATGTTTGCCTCCCAAACCTTCTTTCATGGGGCCGAAGAGATGATAGTCTGAAGTTGATAAATCTGGTGAGTATGGAGGAAGTGAAATTTGTAGTAGAGAAGGGGCTCAAGGAACAGTCAACAGGATTTTTTACGGGACAGGAATACATGCTTTATTCGAAGGTGGAACATTGCTATTGAGAGAAACGGTGACTATGTAGAGAAGTAGGGATGCGATTCATAGAAGACCGGCTTCATTTTGAAAATTCTTACAGTTTTAAACAGTGGTTTTTATCTTTGGGCAGTTTTCAGCTTCATAGTAGCTCTATCGCCGATATTGAGTACTGTAGATATTATAATATATTTTTACAGGTGTAAATATGGGCATCACAGTGATTTTTATCTTCGGTCAGTATTCAGCTGCATAGTAGCTCTATCGCCGATATTGAGTACTGTAGATATTATAATATATTTTTACAGGTGTAAATATGGGCATCATAGTGATTTTTATCTTCGGTCAGTATTCAGCTGCATAGTAGCTCTTGTTAAGTATCTGGCAGCCATCCTTCGTTCCAGATGTAATGAATAAGTAAGCAAGCCAGTAAGAATCCAGTGTTAACGTATTCCTTGTAAGTCCTTCGTCCGAGATAATCCAAGTATCAATGACATAAGCTCAGAATATGGTCTCTATTAATACAGCAGAAGCAGCAGCAGCAGTGCCAGTGATTGGACAATAGAAATCCTTCTCAGGTCACGTGTTTATAGGCGAGTCTATAAGTAGGAGTGACCATTTACCTGATGCCTTATATCTAAAAAACCGCAACAGCTCTATCGCCGATATTGAGTACTGTAGATATTATAATGTATTTTTACAGGTGTAAATATGGGCTTACCGCCCTGTCGTCTGGGGCGTTAGAATGCACCGACTGCACCTCTGCAGAGGAGTAAGACTCCCCCAATGGGGCCACCTGTTGGCCGAGGGTGGTGACCCGTGATGCTTAAGGATAGAGCCCGGGTGGATGAGCAGTTCATGACATGCAATACTCCACTTTGGCCCTATCTTGGGCTAGACGGGCGGTCGGAGAGGCCCCCTCCGATCAATCGGCTGATCACGTCAAGCCCTAGCACCTATATTATTTTCCCAACCCTATTGCCCTTATGGCAAGCCCCAACCCCTTTTATCATATGGGTGCTAGAAGACGGTGGCTGCGGGTCTACATGTCCTGGGAATGACGTAAAACTCTATCTGATGGTGAGGTTCCAGTTTTGGAGGTTTGGAGAATGTGGAGCACCCCTTCATCACCATTGCTCCCTGGTCCACTCTGATCCGGAGTGGTAGTACCTGTTAGGGTCCCATCTATGGGTTAAATAGAAAAAGTGTATTTAATGAAAAAAATGTTATATCATTAAGAATTGATTTATTTCAAAACTTTATCGGCATTAAATGACCCACTGAGGTTGATATGCCGTAAAACCAAACACACAAAAAAAAAAAAAAAAAAAATATGGGGCTAAACAGTAATTTTTATATTTGCTCAGTATTCAGCTTCATAATAGCTCTATCGCCGATATTGAGTACTGTAGATACGATAATATATTCATACGGATGCAAATATTGGCACAACAGTGACTTTTATATTTGCCCAGTATTTAACTTCATAATAGCTCTATCACCGATATTGAGTACTGTAGATATGATAATATATTCATACGGATGCAAATATAGGCACAACAGTGACTTTTATATTTGCCCACTAGTTAACTCCATAATAGCTCTATCGCCGATATTGAGTACTGTAGATACCATGATATTTTTATACGGATGTAGATATGGACATATATGATGCATTTTCTTATAAATTATTCGGGGCATCAACATTTCCCGAAGAGATCTTTGGATAAAATAATGCACGCCTTTTACATAATGCAATGATTTCTTTCCAGATCTTGAAAAGCTTTTCCAGTCTTTAAAAAATCCTATGTATTTTTTTCTTTTTCTCTTCTTCTTCTTTACAACTTTAACATTTTGACATTTCCCTTCAAAGAAAAATCATTTCCAACTAAACATTAACATTTATTCATGCTTCTTATTCTGTTTTGTTTTTATCATTTCTTCTTCTTTTATTTATGCATTCATTTTCATTTATGTTGAATGTACATTTCGTTTGAATGTTTCATTCAGTCTTTATGATTTGTATTTGTTCTCTGTTTGTTTTTTGTTTTTTTTCACTTCTTTTATTTTTCAGAATGCTTAATAGGTTCAAAGGGTTTTCATCTTGTGCTTCCAGCAAATTTACATTGTGAATAAAAGAAAGTAAAAATACAGCCCACTTCCAAATATAAAAATGCTGTTATACCAAATTCTTTGTTGGAACGGGTGTATGTTACAAGAACTTTATTAATATTCATTCCAAGCATATCAAAATTAACTCTTTGCCTACTTTAAACCGCACGCATGAACACTGTTGTGT
>CM042167.1:82134050-82136550 GCA_023376005.1 Doryteuthis pealeii
AACAAAACAAAACAAAAAAAAACGGGAGGCGTTTATGGCTAATACTGTATATCAAAGATTGGAACGTCTGTGCTGCGTATAAGTCATTCTTAGACATTTTACTCAGCGAATCAGCTTTATAGTAGACTTGGGCAATTTCCACATTCCACACACACGAAAAAAAATTAACAAAAAAATGAAGAAAAATAATTCTTGAAAGAAAAAAAAACCTTGGTTATTAAGAAAAACGACAAATGTCTAAATCTCCCAAAGAAATTGTTTCTCATTCGTTGACCAAGGCCGATGGCCATAAATTCGTATTCGTTTGATTAAGTCTCGTTATTTTTAGCTCATGCCTTTCTTGATTATGTGTCTTTTTTCTCGTTCTCTTTTCTTTTATTAATGCTCTGATTAAAAAAAACAAAAACAAAACAAAACTGGAACAAAAGAACTTCATTTCTCCAAGACTGTCTGAGCCTTGGATTTTCATCGATCGTACAATAATCCATTCTTCACTACGGAAAATGGTTCAGTGTTTTGCCTGATTTTATCACGAAGACTATTCGACAGAATTACTTTCTTATCGATTTGATATCTTCCGATATTCACGATAATGAAATTGCTTCACTGTTTAAAACACAAAAGAAATAACTGACACTATTTGATATGAAGAACCACTTATCAATATATGAAATTTTTAAAATATTAAATACCCGTATTAAGTGTGCAGTTACTTTCTACTTGTATATTATTATTAATTCATATATATTTATGTATATATGATATACATAATTATATATACTAGCAAATATATGCACCCTCCGGGTGCAAGTATTTAAGTTTTAATATAATAAAATATATTAAATTAGAAAGGCTAATGAAATTGAATAAGAATTCAGATAAAAATATTTGGAACAGAGGAGGTATAATCGGAAAATAGAACAACTTTGAAACTAACTGTTCCACCATTTTCCCTTACTCCCGTCTTTCAGTGGTAAATTTCCTAATTTAACTCTTTAGTTAAAATAGGAAGTAAAGAATAATATTACAGTTATTTCTTCTTGTTAATGGATTTATTTTAAGATTTATATCCGAGATTTTTGCTCATATTCAATAAGATAAAACCAAACAATTCGAAATCAATAATAGTAAGCATATATTTAATTAAAATCAAATTTGTAATATCAATATGCAAATTACCCTTCCCATTCACACTGTCCGCTATTTTGTTGTATATAAAATACAATTGCATTTTTAAATAGTAGATATGGCAACAGTCTTAATGATGTAAAACAATTTTATTAATAATTGAGGTTTAAATAAAAGTAAAATCATTGAGAAAGTTATGTCAATAACTAAGGGAATTATGACTTGAGTAGTAATGTAGTTTCGGTTACAGACATAAAAACACACAATCTCCATTATAATAAGATTTAATTATATATCGTCTTAATTTTGCTGCAAGGTGAAATATCAACTTTTATACGACTTTTCCTTGTCCTAGAGGAGCTGCTGACCAAGGCTAAAGGGTCGCTTCTAACCCGTATTGTGATTCTTAGAGTTTGAAACCTTAATTTGCATGTGCGAAGTTACCGGCGCCTTTTAATTCCTAAGTTGTGACTTAGTATAAGTCCACATTTCTTCCATTTCTAAGACCATGTTTCTAAAAATCCGACCTAGTCTCTAAATATATAGAGGAAATTGTGGATATAACAACACAGACAGTTACATTCAGTTGATAATTCACCTCATTGGATGAAGCTTTTTTATATTCCTAAGTTGTGACTTAGTATAAGTCCACATTTCTTCCATTTCTAAGACCATGGTTCTAACAAACCGACCTAGCCTCTCAATATATAACATGTCAGGAGAGTGGGGGGAAGCACATAGTCAGTGTAAAAGGCAGTTTGGGTAAAAGAAAAAATAATAATAAAAAAAAAAAATCAGAAATTACAGTTAGGCCAAACAAATAATGAGAATAGAAGTCTTCCTCTTGGCCATTTAAAAACTTACAAAATTCTGCAAACATATATATATATATATATATATATATATATATATAATATATATATATATATATATATATATATAATATAAATTATGTATAATCATATATATCTAATTATATGTAGTCTTAGTTTTGCAGTTAATTTCTACCTGTATATTGATATTAATTCATATCTATGTATCAATCTATCTATCTCACTCTCTCTCTCTCTCTCTCTCTCTATATATTATATAATATATATATATATACACACACACACACACACATATATATATATATATTATATATATATATATAACGTTGTTTCGTATTTTTCGTTTAAATAATCTCGCCTTTTCCCAAATTTAAGCCCAAACCTTCCTTCCCTTCCTTGGTCAGGTACCGACAAAAAATAAGAAAATGCCATTCAAATTCTAAGCTTTGAAGCTGACATACGCGTGTGTGCGTGCGAGCGTGCGTGCGTGTGTGTGTGTGTGTGTGTGTGTGTGTGTCATTAGTATTAATAATATAATG
>CM042167.1:82141550-82151175 GCA_023376005.1 Doryteuthis pealeii
TGGTTTTATTTTAATGAATATAAGCAAAATCTCTTCAATGAATCTTAAATGAAATCCATTAACAAAAAAAAAATAACTGTCATTTTATTCTTTATTTCCTAATTTAACTAAATAGTTAAATAAGTAAAATTCAACAATGAAAGACGGGAGTGATGGAAGAATAAGTTTCATTTCTATTTTTCTATTATACCCCCACTCTGTTACATATCTTTTTATCTGCCTTCTTATTAGACTTTCTAATTTAATATGATATTTCATTACATTAAAACTTAAATACTTGCACCCGGAGGGTGCATATATTTGCTAGTCTATATAAATAAAGGAATGTCGTGGTACGTGCGGGTCGTCCTATATTTCCGAAAAGAGATGCCATTCAGCATTGAAATATCGTAAACAACTTAATATCTTTAGAATTGAGAAACATACAAAATCTAGTTATTGATTTTTACTCATTAACTCATATAATTCAATAATTAAACAGTAATCACTCATTTTGTGAAACTCTTTCCAGTTCTTCATAAGTGAGAACCAAAAAAAGAAACAACAACAACACCATGGTTTAACCGTCACAACCTATAATTGGATTCGTCTAGGTCAGTGGTTCTCAACCGGAGTCCATGTGGATCCCCGGGGACCATATAAACATTTTGGGGACCCATGCAAGTAAAATGTATTTAACTATAAGATTACAATGGGATTTTTAAACATCGAATGGCCAGAAGAAAGCAACATAATAGACGATCTAATTGCGTAAGCAAGATGATTTTACCGTTTCTTTTAATAGTAAAATCTAAATATTATCAAGAAATGAATAAATCCTCTGTAAACTTTTAGGTATGAAGCTATGTAAATAAGTGAAAGGCTTTATATAGAAAATGTTTCTAAAAAATTGATATAATTTTGTAATTAATAACTTGACCAATTTGCATTCAAATGATATTAAATTCTAACAGCAAGTATAGAAACAACGCAAAATTCTATGTTTAATGGGGTTTTTTTTCCCCAGGTAAAGAAATGACATTCATTGAAAAAGAAAAGGTGTTTTCCTCGAAAATCTGGCGGAAAAAGTGTTAAAATCACAGAAAATAAATAGGGAATTATTACAAGGTCAAACTTGAGAATGTACCGAATCTGGAAAGGGAAGAAAAAGATGAAGAAATATTAATTATTTCCTAGTTCCTTACGTACACGTTTGCCAAATCATTTTCTTTAGTGATTAAAAATCAATTCAGTTCTCAACCGGGGTCCATGCTGACCCTCGGGGACCATATAAACCTTTTTGGGACCCATGCAAGTAAAATGTATTTAACTATAAAATTACAATGTGATTTTTAAACATCGAATTGCTATGGGGGTATCCACAAGAGTAAAATATGATTAAAAAGGGGCCCCTAGGTAAAAAAAAATGTTGAGAACCATTGCTCTAGGTGAATATATTTTGCCATACGACGCCTTTAGTTTCAGGCGCAGCTACTTTGACAGCAGCTGCCTGACCGAAGATCAACTTGTAGTATTTGTGCCCCGAAACCCCAAAAGCTTCTCCCTCGATTCCAAAGGGCTAAACTCCAGGTAAAACGGATAGGATTGTCTTTATTGTCCGGTGCCTGAGGCGCCCTAAAAGGGTAATGCCGTCGGAATTTTAAACAATTCTTAGATACAACTTGAGCGTCATATTCTGCATTATTTGTCTTGGTGGGTAGTCAAATACACAGGCGAAGATCTTTTACAACTCAATACCAAGTTCTATTGTTGCTTGATGACCCATGCTTGAGAGACCTTTTATCCGTAGCGAACAAATTGGGTAAATACCAACTCTGCCTTCGGTAGAGTTCGATTAAAATTAGATATAAAATAATTCTGTTAAGTACGACATTATTACAGTCGTTATGTTTAAATATCAAACATATTCCATAGGCAAAATTTAATATAATGCTTTTTCAAAATTTTCGTAATCTAATCCGAATTGTAAAAATTAGGAGAATTTTAAAAAATAGAAAAATAAGAATTTATTTCCTAGAACAAAATATATTCCTTTTTAGCACTGGCTAAGTTGGACGCCATTTTTATCAAGATCCCGAATGAGATTTTTGCAAGATGTTTACTTGCTATTAGCAAATAACCCTATCGAAAATCAGGATGACTTTGCAGGAGACTAGAAAAACTAAGCCGTGATTGCAATTTCTAAGACCGTGCGTTAAATGATATAGTGACGAAATTATGAGATGCTTTCATTTGTGGAATTGCAAAAATATGCCAATGAAGGCTAGAATATCAAAATTGAATTCACAGACCGCTTTCAAACAAGTTTCAGACCTGGATCTCGCTCAAGAGAAACAAGAAACTTACGTTACTTCATCAGTAGTTGCACTGTAAGAGTTAATCTAGCAATGACAATAAAATTCATCTTAACCTCTTAAAATGATAGTTACGAATTAGCTAGGTAAGCCATACGTAAGAAAACTTCTAAAAAAACTGGAGTTAAAACTGTTCATCAACCTTTTCGACTTATGTAAGAGCAAGTAAATAACATTTGTACTGTGCCAATTATATCAATAAAAGGGAAACATTTTGAATGTTTTATTTGTCGTGATCATCTGAAATTTTTTGAGCGGAAATCCATTTTTTTAATTTAAAGAAAGAGGGGAAGGTTTGGATGTGTGCTACAGAGAGAGGAAGTGAAAAGAAAGGGATGGGTTTAATTTGTAGGGTATGGTGTTTTATGGGGTTATTTATTGCCCTTGAAGAATGTCTCAGTCCAGCATGTCAGCCAATTCGCCACGTGGACCCTCCACCCAAGAAGAAAGGTACGAAGGTTTTTCTTTTTAATCTAGAACATTCTAGTTTTGTCGAAAGTTTTTCATCTAAATTTCGATGGTTTTTCCCCCTTCTAACAACTATTGACGTAAAGCTTAGAGGAATTGGCTGTAAAACGAGATCCAGAATTTGCATTTAAGCTAGGATTATTTAGCATTTGAATTTCGCAATAGCTACCACGACGTATTACACCCGCCATGACAGAGAAAAAAATGTCTTCGACATCAAATAACCTCAAAAGGATTGACATGCCGTAAATCCAATCAATCAGCGAGCCATATAAAATTGGTGCAGGACCGGATTTTTGGCATGAGATAACCCGACAAAGGTTGACAAGCCGTAAAATCCAACAAACCAACCAGCCATATAAAATTAGTGCTCGGCAGGTTTTGGGCATGAAGTAACCCAATAAGAGTCAACATGCCGTAAAATCCAATCAACAACCCAACTAACCATATAAAATTGGAACGCGACCGCTGTTCGAGTTCGCTTGCTAGAATGTCTCAGTCCAGCACGTCAGACATTTTCCCGCGTGGACCGTCACCCTCCATCAAAAGACAATGGTAAGAAGGGTTTGTTTTTTTTGGGGGGGGGGGTATCTAAGACATTCTAATCTTGTTGAAAGTTTTGCATCGATGATTCGATGGTTTACTGCCCATCTATTGACGTAAAGCTTAAAGTAATGTAAAAGGTCATTGTGTAGTAAGAGACTCACAACTTTTTTACATGTTGTAAAATCCGACCAATCAATCAGGCATATAAAATTGGAGCGCGGCCGGTCTTTGGCATAAGATAACCCAATAAGGGTCGACATTCCGTAAAATCCAACCAACCAGCCAGTCAACTATATAAAATTGGAGCGCGACAGGTCTTTGGCATAAGATAACCAAATATGAGTCAACATGCCGTAAAATCCAACCAACCAACCAACCAACCTTAGAAAATTGGAGCGTGACGGGTGTTCGGATTCGCTTGCGATGATATCTGAGTCGAACACGCCAGCCACTTCGCCACATGTACCCTCCACCCAAAGAGAATGGTAAGAAGGTCTTTTCCTTTAGTTTAATACATTCCAATCTTGTCGAAAGTTTTGTATCTTCATTTCGATGATTTTCCCACCATCTAACAACTATTAAGGTAAAGCCTCGAGTAATGTAAAAAGCCATCGTGTGGTAAGAGATTCACAACATTTTACATGCCATAAAATCCGACCAACCAATCAACCAGCCATATAAAATTAGTGCGCGACCTGTTTTCGGCATACAGTTACCCAATAAGGGTCGACAAGTCGTAAAATCCAACCAGCCAACCAGCCAACCAGCCAGTCAACTATATAAAATTGGAGCGCGACCGGTCTTTGGCATAAGATAACCAAATAAGAGTCAACATGCCGTAAAATCCAACCAACCAACCAACCAACCTTATAAAATTGGAACGTGACGGGTGTTCGGATTCGCTTGCGATGATATCTGAGTCGAACACGCCAGCCACTTCGCCACATGTACCCTCCACCCAAGGAGAATGGTAAGAAGGTCTTTCTTTTTAATCCAATACATTCCAATCTTGTCGAAAGTTTTACATCTACGTTTCGATGATCCCCCGCTTCTAACAACTATTGACGCAAAGCTTAGAGGAATATAAAAAGTCATCGTGAGGTAAGAGATTCACAACTGGCAGTAACAGGTCAGCAGATTGACATTTTTGGCGGAATGAGAGTTTATAGGCTTTGGCGGCAAAACGAGATGCCAGAATTTGAATTTAGGCTAGGATTAGCTAGCATTTGAATTTCGCAATGGCTGCAACGACGAATTCCCCCCGTCCCCGCGCAAAAGATTAATGTTATAAAATCTTTCCCTAGCTGTCAATGTGAACACAAAATGAAATAAATAGATGCATGGAAATAGAATAAAACCATCACTGTGTCCTAAAGAAAATGTGCACGTATATGTTAGAAAATGGTGTCTACTAGCTGAAGTAGCTGCCATCGTCAGGTAAAACTTAAATAACTTGATTATGCTAAAAACAGTGGTGTCAGGAAAGAATTTGCTACGAAGAGTTATACTTTCTTTTGAGTCAGTCGGATGTCTAGGAACTAGAAGGTCTTGGGGTTTGATACAGGCCCTTAGCAAATCAACACAAGTGTTGCAGAGCTTTGATCTGTGTGGTAAGTTTGGGGAGATAATAACAAGCAGGTCCTCTGTGGATCACCTCCCTACTTCTTCACCGCTTCTCTCAATAGCAATGTTCCACCTTCGAATGAGAGCATGTATCCCGGTCCTGTAAAATTCTGTTGACTGTACTTTGAGCCACTTCTTCACTACAGATTTCCCTTCCTCGTCACTGATATAATGTTTGCTTCTGAAACCCTCTTTCATGGGACCGAAGATATGATAGTGATTATATATATAAATATATAACGGAAAATATGCTCATTTTGCACAAAGAAAAAAAAACAAAGAAAAGCTCAAATACTAGAAAATTATACATCAAACAATACAAACCATCGTTAAATAGTATTAATTTTGAATGAAGTACTCACTTTTTAAAATGCCTATAATACTTTTCCTATGAATTCTCCCCCTTCCAGCCTCTACACCCCTTAATATAATTTCTACGAGTTCCCCTCCTAGTTACTCTCACTAATAATAACTTGAAAAAAAAAACTGGAACACAAACATATCATCCCTGATGGTGGTACTTCGAAGTGCCGAAAGTACTCGGGATAAAAACTCCGGTGAACTAATCCACATGTAAAAAAAGTTGGCCAGAAAGCTCGAAAAGATCATTAATGATATTCATAAACAGCAGGCGTGCCGTTTGTTTAATTCCACACACACACACACACACACACACACACCACACACACACACACACATATATATATATATATATATATATAATATATATATATATATATTGAGATGGTCACTGTTTCAGCCTTTGCTGGAATGGCGTAGCAAAGGCAGTATTATTGGATTGGTAGAGTGCTCAATATAAAACAGAGCTGTTATATAATATAAGATAAATATATAAAGGCATTTGAAACATCTTCACCTGATGATTGCATCGCATGAAACCACTATGGTCGTGAATGTTCATTTGTCACCTAATAAATACATATGTAAAACCTTTATATATCTATCTATCTATCTATCTATCTATATATATATATATATATATATAATATATATATATATATATATATATATATATATATATTATACAGAAGTTTCCGTAGGGAAATCATACTTCATGTAAAACGTGATCGACTAGTAGGAAGAGAGAAACAAGTAAAAGGAGGAAACTTAAGGGTCCTTTTGACCGGTGCTTTTTCAAAAGGAAATCCCATAGATGCAATCCTAAGGAGTAATGGTAACGAAGTGGCACTCCACACAACCCAGATTTCAAGGAGTGGAGCATTACCCTCAGATGCAATTTAATGACATACCAAGTGCGCCCTCTCTGATGGTGAGGTTCCAGTTGTGGAGGTTTGGGGAATGTGGAGCACCCCTTCATCACCGTTGCTCCCTGGTCCATTCTGACCAGGAGTGGTAGTACCTGTTAGGGCCCAATTCATGGGTTAATATTAAAAAAAAATGAGTATCCATTAAGAATTAAGTTTATTTTAAAATTTTGTCGGCATTAAATGACCCACTGAGGTGAGGTTCAAGTTGTGGAGGTTTGGGGAATGTGGAGCACCTCTTCATCACCGTTGCTTCCTGGTCCAATCTGACCCGGGGTGATAGTACCTGTTAGGGTCCAATCCATGGGTTAATATAAAAAATGAGTATCCATTAAGAATTAACTTTATTTAAAATTTTGTCGGCATTAAATGACCCACTGAGATTGATATGCATTAAACAAAACAACCCAAAACCAAACCATACCCAGTACACCCTTTTTGAGAGAAGGGTTACTCCTCAACAAGGGATAGAATCTGCGTATTCTGAGTGTAGCATAATTATTATGGTCAAAGGGGAATTTGGGTATTGAAAATAAAACGGTATTCGGATTTCGGGAGAAAGAGAAGAAAAAGAAATGAGAACAACGGTTAAAGTTTAGAAGGATAAACACTCAACGGGATGCCAGCAATTGACCGACGAATGACCCCGAAACTAGATAAAAAAAAAACGGAAATTCTGGGCTTTAACCGGAAGCGGAAGTGGGTGACCCTCTCACCCCGGGACGAGAAATGGAAAAAAGAGAAAGGTCGTGCTTTTTTAGCAGGGCCTTCGTGGGAGGCAGACGGGGGCTTCCCGGGATCCCCCGTATGGGTTTCGCATAGTAGTACGATCTTGATTTACGATAGAATGATATGACGTTACCCCCCCTTCTCTCTCTCTCTCTCTCTCTCTCTCTCTCTCTCTCTCTCTCTCTCTCTCTCTCTATCTATCTATCTATCTATCTATCTATCTCTATCTCTCTCTGAAAAAGAACCCACGAGCCAAGAAATAAATAAATAACCCTTGTGACTATACGACTTGCGTATGTTGTTTCTGAACTAACGACGGCTACTACTACTATCAATTACTACTACAAGTCGAATTTGGCCCTATGCAACATAAGCTCCAACGACAAGGGCGTTCTTAATCTCTTAGGAAATAAATTTTGTTTTGTAAGGGTTTTTTCTCGAAATTTGGTAAAGAATAACACTATATCTCCTTGTAAGGAGACGCTTAAGATTTATTGATATAAACTTAAAAAATGTTTTATCCAGATTTAATAATACGTAATCAATAATACGAGATAACTTTTACAAGAACATTTTGAAGAACAACCCATAAATAATGTTATATTATATTTTGATAGATTACATTAATCAAAAACCCTCTATTTTATGTATATATTTTATGTATTTTCTACATATTTTTCTCCGTAAAAATCATTTCCAATCCATTTTTATAGTAAAAATCATTTCCAATGCATTTTTATAGTAAAAATCATTTCCAATGCATTTTCATAGTAAAAATCATATCCAATGCATTTTTATAGTAAAAATAATTTCCAATGCATTTTGATAGTAAAAATCATTGGCTAATGCATTTTAATAGTAAAAAAATTTCCAATGCATTTTTATAGTAAAATCATTTCCAATACATTTTCACAGTAAAAATCATTTCCAATGCATTTTTATAATAAAAATAATTTCCAATGCATTTTTATAGTAAAATCTTTTCCAATGCATTTTTATAGTAACAATAATATTCTACGCAGTATATTTTCACAAAAGTGCTTAGCTGTCCATAGTATACATAAAAATGAATATTCCTATACATCGCGGATGAGACTTAATAAAGATGAAACAGCTGCTGTACGATGTTCTACGTAGTTGGCGATATTTGCCGAGTTCGCTTGTCAGGATTATTTTCATTAATTATCGAATGTTATACGATATACGCATTGTAACTGCCTTCAAGCAAAAATATAAATAATAGTATACTCATCAATGCTTCTAAAAGCAAATTACCTTAATCTCAAATATTCCTTATATATATATATATATATATAGTCATCTACAGACACGTGTTTCGACTCTTCGGTGAGGGTACACATTTTGTGAGCTACCTACAGCCGGGTTAGAAATCCGATCGTTTCAACAACAGTCGGGCAGCTTACCCTCTCGGCTATTATTAACCACAGAATATGAATGGGATTATAACTGGTTTTTAATACACACATCTGTATGTATGTAAAGGCCGCCAAAGAGTGATCCATCCCTTATAAAGGAGAGCGTTGTGTTTACGCTATAGTTGACCCACGAATGACCCCAAAACTAGATCTAAAAATAAGAAAACGGAAATTCCGCCTTTGACCGGAAGCGGAAGTGAGAGACCCTCCCACGCCAGGACGAGAAGCGGAAAAAGAGAAAGATCGTCCTTTTTCGGCAGAGCCTTCGTGGGAGGCAGACGGGAGGGAAAAACTAAGCGAAATACCCTCCAAAGTGCTCAACCACAGGGGAAAGGGGAGCGTATATAGTCATCCACAGACACGTGTTTCGACTTATGAAGTCACTTCAGTGTGGCTAGACATTTTGTGAGCTACCTACTGCCGAGTTAGAAACCCGATCGTTTGAGTAGCAGACCTGAAGCGGTCTCTACGTAAGTGGTACAGAGGTTAGGGAATCAAGTCTATTGTACATTCATATTAATATTTTTGTGTAATTTTTTACAAAGGTTTTTTTTATCCATATGGTCCTAGCAAATACAAATAATAAACTATTTTTAAAGACATCAGGTACTACCACTCTAGGTCAGAATGGACCTGTGTGCAATTGCATCGAAGTGGTACTCCACACATCCTAGATTTCCATAACTGTAGCCTCACCATCAGATAAAGTTTAGTGTCATACCCAGTGTTAAATAATAAATATTAAAGTGTATATTTAGAGAATGGCATAGCCCATACTACCCATTATCAATTGAAATCTAAATAATACCCGGTATCATTTTTTTTGCTAATCTTAGGGTAACCAAGAAAAAACAGAACCCACAAATTTTGTAATAAAACTGTTAATTTATACTAGGGGTTTTAGGACAAGGGTTATGGTTTAGGTTAAGGATTAGGGTTTAGGGTTAGTTTAATGGGAAAATAAATAAATCATTTGAGTTCTGTTTTTTCTGGATCACATGTATACAGGGTGACCCGGAAAAAACAGAACCCACAAATTTTGTAATAAAACTGTTAATTTTAACTTGGGGGTTTAGGGTAAGGGTTATGGTTTAGGGTTAGGATTAGCGTTGAGGGTTAGTTTAATGGGAAAATAAATATAAATCATTTGGGTTCTGTTTTTTCTGGATCACATGTATACAGG
>CM042167.1:82156275-82168775 GCA_023376005.1 Doryteuthis pealeii
GGCATCTTCCAGTTCAGTTCAGTTCGTCACCTTCATGACCTTGACAAAAAAAATCCGGGAGCTTACCAAATTGTGCCCCCACCCCCCAAGGTTATCAAAATATTACAAAACCTTTGATACTCCTCTGTAACTCCATCTAATTGTTACTATTCATTTCTTTCAATATAATATTTTATCACTTTTCACCATTTCAATCATTTATCATTTCTGCATCATTTATAAGTTCTTTTGTTGTCATCTCTTATCTACAAGTCTGATGTTGATGGTAAAAATGTTATCACCTCAATTTCATAACCTTTGCGTAGAAGTGACCGAAATACCTATGTTTGACTCCGTGTAATAGAAAAGTATGTTATACTTATTTAATATATACTTATTTAAGTTAATTAGCATTGCAGTCTTGGAAGACTATATTGTTCTTGTGCCGCTGAAGTTACAGCGCCTCCTGTGACTGTGAAGTCTAATGTTCGAAAAACAGCCGCGACAACAAATTTCTCATGTCCCTGAAGATGTTTATTTGCCGGAGATTTGTTTCCGCCGCTTTTTTCTGGACCTCTTGGCTTTATTTAAGTATGTTATACTTAAACATGTTGAGAAATTCTTCTTTCTTTTTTTGTTTTTTGTTTTACAGCATATAAATCTCAGTGGGTCATTTAATGCCTACAAAGTTTTAAAATGTATTCATTAAGAGTTTAACGTCATTCCCAGAACATGTAGACCCTCAGTTACCGCCTTCTAGCATCCATATGATAAAAAGAGTTGGGGATTGCCATAAGGGCACTAGGATTGGGGCAATCATATAGTTGGTAGGGCATGACGTGACCAGACAATTAGATCGAAGGGGCCCTCTCCGACCACCCGTCTAGCCCAAGAACGGGCTAAAGTGGAATATTGCATATCATGGATAGCTCATCCTCCTGGGTTCTATCCTTAAGCATCACGGGTCACCACCCACGGCCAACAGGTGACCCCATGGGGGGGGGGGTCTTACCCTCTGCAGAAGTGCAGTCGGTGCATTCTAACGCCCCAGCCGACAGAGCGGTGAGAAATTCTAATTTCGTATGAAAGGCATTGTAATCTACATAAACAATATGAACTTCAAATAGTACAAATTTTTATCAAAAATGTCTTTACTTAAAGCATCTATGAGTGAATTTATTCAAGAACTTCTTTAAAACCAGTAAATATATTTATATTAACTAGTAAACATGTGCACTTTTCGACTGCAGAAAATATTATACTAAATTAGAAAGGCTAATGAAACTAAATAAGAATGCAGATAAAAAGATTTGAAACAGATGGGGTGTATAATCGAAAAATAGAAACACTGAAACTTACTCTTCTATCTCTACTGTCTTTCATTGATAAATTTTCCTAATTTAACTATTTAGTTAAAAATAAGAAGTAAAGAATAAAATTACAGTTATTCCTTCTTGTTAATAGTTTTTTTAAAGATTTATCCCCGAGATTTTTGCTCATATTCATTAAGGTGAAACCAAACAATTAGAAATCCATAATACCAAGTACATATTTAATAAAATCAAATGTTTTAATACCAACATGCAAATTAACCTTCCCGTTCAGACTGTAAAACTTTATTTTGCAATATATATAAATACAATTGAATGTTATTAGTATTGTGAGGTTCAAGGTATATATATATATATATTATATATATATATATATATATATTATATATATATAATATATATATATATATATATATATATATATATATCTATATATATATATATAAATATATATATTATATATAATATATATATATATATATATATATATATATATATATATTAATATATTTAGATAAACTGGTTGAAACAAAACACTCGACACGAGTGTTTGAACATAACAAATGGACTTTAATAAAAGCACCTAAGAACATTTACGAACATGAAGTACATATACTTGAAACAAGATTACTTAGTGGATAATATACGTACATTAGAAAAGAGAAAGATACAAAAGAGTTACATAGAAGATACTGGTTTAGTTATGGAGATTCCATAGACTAAGGTCACTACTAGTGTCTGTAATGGGGGTCGAAGCCTCCAACTAGAAGGTGTAACAATAATGTCTAAAACACATGGTAGTCACGTCCCGAGAAGCAAGAGAGTGAGGGAGTTTAAAACAGGCGCTTAAATACCAAAAAACCCTGGTTGTCAAACCGGGAACCCAGAGGGAAGATAACTATTCCAGATCCAAGGGAAGACAATCCAACAGTTTGTAAATAAGGCCAACATTATTATTAATGTGAGACAATCTCATTAATAACAGAGGTTTAAATAATAATCATGGAGAATGTGACGTTAATAACAAAGGAAATTTTGACTTGAGTAGTTATATAGTTTCAGTTACATACAAACACACAATCTCCATTATAATAAGATGTCTACACATACTTATGATATGTTAGAAAACTGCTGTTAAGTCCTGTATAGACCTTTCAGGGTTTTATGCTCCTACCAGGAAAATATTTTTTCAACGTAAATATCATGAAAGATTTGTTTGAAAATGTTAACATAGATATCATCTCGTCCTTCTTGAGAGAAATAAAAAAGGTATATCGAAAATTATTAATCTGATTTTAAATACGTCCACAATAGCACTTACCGTAACGCACATAACATATTAAATAGATTACTGTAATCCGAAAATTCATTTTTAAAAGAAAAAATACCCTAAAATAATCCCTTACTAAACATATATATGTATGTGTATATATATATATATATATAAATATATATAATATATATTATTATATATATATACGTTGTGTGGTGTGTGTGTGTTGTGTGTGTTGAAAAAATAAAGAAGAAGTATAGTATAGAATTGATTAAAATAGGATTATTTTAATTAATTTAACTTACACGTGTTTCGGTCAGTTATGTTTATCCATGTGCACATTATTCTATATATTATTATTTTTAAATAACAAAATGAAATAAAATAATAATAATAGAACAAATATAGTAATGTTCATCACACAAAAAATATCGACCTTCCTCAGAGTAAATCCTTATTTTTTTTAATGAAATTCTTTGGAACGTGGAGAATTTTCGAAATGTTCGAAAAAATAACTTTTTTTTGAAATCACATGAAGAAAGTCTTCAAACGCGATGGTGAAAACAGTTATATGTATATATGTACATTGTGTTATGTTTGATATTATGTTTTATTATTTGTTGTTATAATATTCGTGACATTATTCGTTATATGGCGAGAGAAATCAAGCAAGTCTTAGTTCAAAGCATGCACGAATATGTCTGGCGTGTAAAATGAGATCAGGGGTGAGTGTAACGGGCGATTAAGGAGATTGAACGCAGATCCACCTGATTGTGAGTCGTGTTTGGCGTCGGAATAACTCATTAGCGCGCAGGTAAATTACTACACTGTGCGATTGACCCGAATGTGGGATTTTAGTATGATTATTTAAGGCCTGTCTTAACACACCGGGGAGTTGCGTTCCAGTCTTGCTGACGAGGGCAGTGACGTACGACAAAGAAACAATAAGCGAGTTGAGCTTTGGGTGTGCAGGGCTGTTAGAAAAGATGTTGCAGGCAAGAAGGACTTGGTCAGGAGAAGCTGGGAGAACATCTGTTTTCAGTAGAGAGATCCGGCTGTCCAACCGACAGATTTTCTATTCCTATGATATATATATATATATATATATATATATATATATAATATATATATTTATATATATATATATTTCTGTAGTATGTTCATAGATAATATAAAGAGTTGGCATTAAATAACCCACAGCTCTTGATATGCCATTAAATCAACTTAGGATATTTAAATTAAAACCCTGGAAAATAATCCGATTGAATCTGTAAGGCCGATAGACTGAACCGAATGATAATTTTATAATGGGCCTAGACGACTCCATATGATCCAAGAAAATATAAACTATCAATTATATCGAAGAATTCTGGATGAGAATTTCGTACCATCAGTCAGGGAGTTGAAGCTTGGCCGAAAATAAGTTCTGCAACACGACAATATTCCTAAGCATACCAGCAAAACTATTGAAGAATAGTTTTAAAAAGATAAGGATTCGCACTCCAAATCAGAATCCAGATATCAATTCAAAAATTGTCGTGGTTATAATGAGTTTTGTGAGGAGAAGTGAGCAAAATCTTATACAACAGATGCGAGATACTGGCTGTAGAAGACGTTTGGTTGAAATAGACACTACAAAAGGAAGTTCGAGAAAGTACTAACGAAAGTGGTCACATAGAAATTTGGTGAAATTAGTCCATCTTTAGGGTAAATAATGAAATGCATCTTTTTTTTTTTGCTTTGTGTTCATATTTAGAAAGTCTACTTAACAAATTGGTGTTTGGATTGAATTTTCATTTGCTTTATTCTGAATTGTTTCACAATAACAATGATTATGTCTGGGGTTTCACAAACTTTTGAGGGCACTCTCTCTCTCTCTCTCTCTCTCTCTCTCTCTCTCTCTCTCTCTCTCTCTCTCTCTTCATTCTCTCTCTCTCTCTCTCTCTATCTATTTATCTCCATATATATATATTTAAGTGGTACTGTATCTCTCTCTCTCTTTCTCTCGCTCTCTCTCTTCTCTCTCTCTCTTTTATATATATATATATATATATATATAATGGTGTGTAAACAATACTCAGATTTTTTGTAATTTTTAACAAACCTTTTTATTCTGAAAAAAAATGAACGTTCCATCTCCTTTTATTTCTATCTTGGTAAATGCCACTTTAAACTTGGTATTTTTACACACTTGTATTCTTAAAATTAATGAATGTAACATAATTTTCCAGAATACAAGGTGTGTCAAAAAGTATAAAAAATCGATAATTTTTTACACACCTTATATATATATATATATATATATATATATATATAGTCATCCACAGACAACGTGTTTCGACTTATCAAATCTCTTCAATGTGGCTAGATATTTGTAAGCTACCTACAACCGGGATAGAAACCCGATCGTTTCAGTATGACAGCTTAACCGCTCCGCTATCGTCACCTACAGAATTCGAGGGGGATTTTAACTGTTTTAATACACACATATGTATGTATGTAAAGGTCGCCATAGACTGGTCCGCCCTTTTTTTATAGGAGAACTTTATTGCGCGAGACACTCAGAAATACAGACAAACAAAGATGAATATATATATTGGTCCTTGATAAATATGACTATGTGACTATATCCAACTCATGCACTCGAGCAGGATGTGGCACAAGGTCACTTTTTAAGAGTTTTTCTTTTCCTAGACCAGTTTCAATGGCAAAATTAAAGAGCTCAGTCTGTTTACTGTTTACACACAGCTGGAAAGGGATTAATTGGATTCGTGCCTTTTCCAAGGTTATGGTCACTATGTGAAATACAAACAGCTTCGTCCAGGATTCGAACTCAGGTTGGTGTGTCCATTTCATACTATATATATTATTATATATAATATGATGAGAGGTGATGCTCGAAACACGTGTCTATAGTTTACCCTATCATACGCTCCCAAATTTTCGTTGAGCACTTTATTTAGGAGGTATATAATTGCAAAATTCCAGTATTCGGCGCTCAAGCTAAATCTCACTTTGTTTACAAATTTTGAGAACTCTAGGTGAAGTTTATTTCCGCTTAGGAATGTAGCGATTAGATAGCCTGCTATACTTGGCGACTGACTGTGGCTATGTGGGTAAGAGATTTGGCGAGCGTAAGTTCGTTCGGTCTCGAAACCGGCCAGAGGCAGCTGTAAACATCGTATAACCTATACTGATGAGAGTGATACCTCGAACACGTTTCTATAGTTTACCCATATATATTATATATATATATATTGTGTGTGTGTGTGTGTGTGTGTGTGTGTGTGTTGTGTGTGTGTGTGTGTCATCACTGACAAAGTGTTTCGATTACATGCATCAGTGTGACTTCCTTCATCAGTCGAACCCTTCCCTGTCGGCTATCTGTAGCTGTCAGTAAAAGGTAACCTTTTAACTGATAAATATAACATAGTTAAATGTATGTTACGATCACCCGAGAACTTCAGTCTGTAAACAACAGACGAGTAATGCCTTATGCTAAAGCGGTGAAAGTTCGTTTAAAGTCACTTCTAGAGAGTCCTACCTGGTTTGGGAGCATATTAATATATATATATATATAATAATATAATATATATATATATATATAAGTTAAAGAAAGGAAAGGAATCCGACGGTATGAGTATATATATAAAAGATATGAAAACACCACAAAAATGCTGTTAAAGGGAAAACATTTTATAATTTCGCTGACATTGAACAATATTTCGATTTTATAAAAATCGTCATCAGAGCTTGTTTGTACTCCGTGTTGTTAAGAACGGAGATAAAAGTCATATGAGTTCAATACTAGTTCAATGGCGGAAGTGGCTCACATTCGAAACTGTTGTATAACTTTTTCTTTTTTGCAACGCCAAGGTTTTTGTTTTGAACTCATATGACTTTTATCTCCGTTCTTAACAACACGGAGTACAAACAAGCTCTGATGACGATTTTCATAAAATCAAAATATTGTTCAATATCAGCGAAATTATAAAATGTTTTCACTTTAACAGCACTTTGTGGTGTTTTCAAATCTTTTTAATATTATATACATTATTATATATATATACTATATATATATAATATATATATTATATATATATATATATATAATTATATATATATATCGGGATAACACCTGACCTCTACTTCCGGCTGAAGTAGAAATAATATTTCGTACTCAAAGTTTAATAGCTAAAAAGAATGAATAAACAAGTTGTAAAAGAAGTGAGCGAATATTTCGTCGGTAGAATGATATTTCCTTTCTGCTAACATCAAAATCGTGGCGCCATGGCAAAATCTGCCTTTATTGGTTCGGATGCGACAAAATTAATTTATGAGTTCACATTTCTCTCAGCTAAATAAAGAATAAAACGCCGGTTTTTGCTACTTTATTCGAATTTTCGTTTTTTTTTTATTTTTATTTATTTATCTTCATCATATTCCGTTCATTAAATATATTACCAGCAGCGAATAACTTCATTAAGATACTTTAGTTGTCCATCACTGTGGGTTTTTCTTTATTTTTATTTTTATATTTTTATCTTTATTTACTCATTATCTCGAATACGCTTCCTTCTCATTATGTCTAGATATAAACATATGTGCGTATTACACAACTTGAATGTATAGGCACAATTAATAGCACATTAGTTAGTTACACATTCATATACGTGCACAAATACAGACCCCACGCTCACTTACTTTCCGTGTGAGTGTGTTTCCGCTTACGTGTGTGTAATTTTGAATATACCCTTTCTAAAATCATATTTAATAAGCTTATCTCAGACTGGCCTAGGGGGGAAGAAAATTATGTTTTGCAATCTCTTTACGGGGTACAACAGCTACTTCTCAGTCTGTCTGTTCGTCTACATCAGTGGGTTCTCACCGGGGTCCATATGGACCCCGGGACCATATAACATTTTTGGGGGACCCAGGCAAGTAAATGTATTTAATATATTATAATGGTATTTTTAAACAACGAATGGCTTGGATGGGGGGGGGGCACCAGAGTAAATAGGATTTAAAGGGTCAATAAGTAAAAAAAAGGTTGAGAACCATTTGTCTACATTAAAATCAGTTTCGTTTCTAGTATCTGAGTTCGAATATCGACTGAGCGTCTGGAAGGCTTTACCCACGCGGAAAAAAAAGATTCTGAGACTGTTGATCCCTTTATCATATATTAGCAGACCTACCCGGCTTTGTCCGAGATTTCAAAATTAAAAAAAAATAAATCTCTCATCTATATCAATATATCGAATAATAAAAAAATATTTTCTTTATATTCATTTTATCTTTTATTCTTTATATATTCTTGTTTTTAGATTTTTTAAAATTTTTATTATTCTTCATGTTTGTATTTTTCTTTTATTTGTCTTTTATTTGCTATTTAGTCCAGTTGGTAGAACGTCTAACTAGGAACCACACGGTTCCTAGTTCGATACCGGTCCTCGCCAACTCAGCATATGAGTAGCACAGGGGTCTGTGTGGTAAAGTGAGGGGTTGATGGTATGTGTGGAGCTCCACCTCAATCACCAAAACAATCTCCTTGGTCTAGCGTTAGTGGAAAGGGGATAGACTCCCACGCTGTCCGGCTGATACCGACTTTAGGCCACCCCAACGACTTTACATACTTTTTATCGACAGGTGCACTAGTGGTAAGTAAGGAAGTAAATTGTGCGATGGCCTATTTTCGGTATCAGCCGGACAGCCAAGGAGTCTATATCTTTATGCTAGCGCTAGACCAGGGAATATTTATTTACTTTTGCTTGTCAAGTCATCGGTGTTACCATCGGCTAGCTATCCGGCGTGAGTGTGTACGTCTATGGATCAGTGTATGTGCGCATTTATTATATATATATATATATATATATATATATATATATATATATATATATATGTATATATATATATATATATATGTGTGTGTGTGGTGTGATGTGGTGAAGTAAAATGGAAGTGAATCCGACAGGAATTGAACATTTTAGAAAAAGCAAATGATGTTATTAGTTTGCTGACAGATCTGTTTCGACCTTTTAATGAAGCGGTCTTCATCAAAAGCAACATATTATGGATAATAATGGTTAATACTGCTATTGATTTTTTAAAATAGAATTTATTTTAAAAATAAAATTATTTATTTTAAAAATAAAATTTATTTTATTTTTAACACAGAATACGCATTTTAAAAACATTCCGCCCCGAACGTCAGGGTTCGTTTGAACCCTCCTATGTTAACGGTTAATTTATTCCGTCTTTCCTTCACATATGTTGCTTTTGATGAATGATCGCTTTATTAAAAGGTCGAACAGGATCTGTCATCCAACTAATAACATCATCTTGTTTTTTTTCTAACATGATCAAATTTCATATATATATATATATATATATTATATATAGTATATTAAAGAAAGTAAAGTCGTTCGGAGGCGGCTAAGTCGATATCAGCAGTCAGCGAGGGAGTCTATCCCCTTTTCAATAGCGGTAGACCAAGGGAGATTGGTTTAGCATCTGAGGTGGAAGCCACACCTACCATCAGATCCTTACTTTACCGCACAGATCCCTGTGCTACTCATACGCTGAGTTGGCGGGACCGGTATCGAACTAGAAACCTTATATATATAATATGTAACCATTACCAACACGTCTCAAGTATATATTTTATGTAGATGGATTAAAATAAAACTAAACTAAAATTAGGAATTAAAAAAAAAACTCCCATGGGTCTTCACCGGACAAAACCCTCCGCGCATGATGTGACAAAAAGGACTGACGCCCAACCCCCAAAAGAATACCTCGGCCATTTCGAGTTTAGGCCTTAATGGGGTCTGGTCGCTCCTACTAGCCAGGGAGATATTCCCTTGCTACATGCAACTATGACCCGGCCAATAAAGCCTAAGTCATAAAACCATCTTCTGCCTTTGTCTCTTTCCTTTTCGTCCCTTACATTACTACCTTTTGAGCGCGACCACCAAATGAGATGGTGTTAAAGCAAAAGCCCAAAGAACACGCACCAATAATAT
The DNA here is from genome assembly GCA_023376005.1 of Doryteuthis pealeii. NCBI lineage: Eukaryota > Metazoa > Mollusca > Cephalopoda > Myopsida > Loliginidae > Doryteuthis > Doryteuthis pealeii. The sequence continues at coordinate 82,165,881 of CM042167.1, forward strand.
CCAGCTACCTGTTAACCTTAAAACACCCAGATCTCTTCCCTAACCATATATGTACAATATTATACATAGAAAACAGTTTTGTATCATTTGAACCAAATGGAAATTTAATTTTTGAATTAGATTTCTTTGTTTTTGATCTTACAGCTTTCACCCATTTTGCAGGTCTACCTTGAAATATCGATTAGAAATTTAAATTATATATATATTATATATATTATATATGTGTGGTGTGTGTGCTGTGTGTGTGTGGTGTATGGTGTGTTTGTAACGAAGAAATGTGGCTTGCGTATTGATATTGTACAGCAACAAACACACAATCTCCATTATATAAGATATCATAGATCAAGTACAGACATTTCTAAGAGTTTTAGCCGCCATGTGGAATTTGACCCAGGTCACCTAGTCCATTTTTCTACGATTATAACCATTACCAAACGCGTCTCAGTGTACATTATATGTACATATGTTAACATACAAACCTTTTGTGTCATTGATAGCAGAGGAAACATATTTTTGAATTAGCTTCTGTTTTCTGAATCTCCACTTTTCCCCCATTTGCAGGTCCTACCTTTGAAATATGATTAAATAACTATAATCAATAACGTTATTTCAAATTATGTTTATTATTTGTCTTGGCCTATCGATAATGCTCTCTCAAGATTCTGTTTTGGTTTATAATAACGCGAATGCTTTTGTTCACAAACTACAGAATCTTGCAATCCATTTTGAAGCCTTAACAATTTCGCCAATTTCCCTCCTCTGCTCCGGAGTCGCTGCGAGTAAAGCCTCCTTTCATTCTCTTACACCGTAACCCCCTTCTTCCCTTTCCACCATCGCTTTGTTCATTTCTCCATTGTTTGTTGGCTCCGCTATGCTTATAGGGTTGTTGGTCAAATTCCGTAGTCGACCTCCAGAAACATTGACTAACGGACTGCACTAAGCTACAGAGCTTTTAATCATGTTAGAAAGCCATTTAACGTCGCTCAATGTGAGGCAGACGATGAGTAGAGGTCTGTTACGTGACCTCTCGATCTCTGGTCTGTTTTCAGCTTGTATAGCGTGCCGTCGTGCTCTGACATACCTATTTGATCCCTCATCTCCCCTTTCCCGCTTTGATCTACGCTGTATATGTCTGCCCTCGCCGTGACCATTGTTGAGAGAATACAGTGAACAATGGTATTTAGATATGTCTACACGAATAGCAAGTTTATGAGCGAATAACATCACAGAATGACATAGTCACAAAGTCACGAAATAATCGTGTTTAGACATTTATTCGGCGAGTATTGGCAAAAATAAATGCCCCTGGGTTTGATGGTTGACTATCATGAGAAACAATATATTTTGCAATGTTCAGCAGCAAAAAGTTTCCAATATATATATATATATATATGTGGAGAAAAGTAGACAAATATGGGATGTTGTGGAAACTTGATGTTTATTGTCGACGGTGCAACGTTTCAGTCTCTTATTAGACCATCTTCAGGACTTGAATATAGTTCTTACTCCAATGATGGAAATTCTCAAAATGCTGAAAGCGGAAGGTCGTCAGTAGGGGGAAGTGTAGTTGGGGGTGGTTAGTGGATTCTTCTTCTCTCTGGAATGGGGAGTGCCGAAATGGTCAATGGTGGTACCACAGGTGTTAGATTGTGGGGATTGGTTAGCTAAATATATATATATATATATATATATATATATATATATATATATATATATATATGGTGTTGTCTAAGAGTCTCCGTATGCTTCTAATAAGTATACATATATGAGATTGTTTTGGTATATGTATCCATTTGTGGGAGATACATATATCAGGTTTGGGCATGTGTATGAAGAATTCAAGAAATAAATATCAGAAACTCGGTTGTTTTTTTAGTAGAATTTCGTTTATATAGTAGTAGTAAATTTTCCGGATTATTATAGCTCCCTTCTTCAGACTGTGTAAGGAATATAGTGTTGCTAGCTTCTGGTTGTTTCTTCTAGTCAGCAACACTATTGTCCTTACACAATCTGAAGAAGGGAGGTATAATAATCCGGAAAATTTACCAAAATTTACAAAATTTACTAAATAAACGAAACTCTACTCAAAAAACAACCGAGTTTCTGATATTTGATAAAATTGTTTTACATTATTAATACTGTTGACCATATCTACATACTAATAACTTACAATTGTATATTTATATACAACAAAATAGCGTTTTACAGTGTGAACGGGAAGGCTAATTTGCATATTGATCTTAAAATTTGATTTTAATAAATACGTGCTTGATATTATTGATTTCTAATTGTTTGGTTTTCTCTTAATACGAACCATAATCTCGGGTATAAATCTTAAAAGAAATCCATTAACAAGTAGAAATAACTGTAATTTTATCCTTTACTTTCTATTTTAACTAAATAGTTAAATTAGTAAAAATTTAGCAATGAAAGATGGGAGTGATGGAAGAGTAAGTTTCAGTTGTTCTATTTTTCGAGTATACCAACCTCTGTTTCAAGTCATTTTTATCTGCATTCTTATTTAGTTTCATTCGTCTTTCTAATTTAATATAATATTTTATTACATTAGAACTTAAATACTGGCACCTGGAGGGTAGATGTATTTGCTAGTCTTTTTAATATTTCAAGGGTAGACGTGCAAATGGGGGAAGAGTAGATAAAAAAACCATAGACGCTATAGATTCAAAAATGAGTTTCAACGAATTATCAAAATGTATATATAATATGTATACATGATATATACGGAAGCACGTTTTGTAATATTTATCCTCGCTGGAAATGGACCCTGCGATCCGATGTTACATAATTCATGTGGAAGCATGACAGACCCTGTAGCGAGAATGCAAGGGATTCATTGGCTTCCAGATCCGGGAGTGGAAATATACCAGTAACGGT
>CM042167.1:82173775-82176275 GCA_023376005.1 Doryteuthis pealeii
AAGCTAGTACATTGGCACGCTAATGTGAGCCGCCCAGCCAGGACCTACATTGACCAACTATCCAGGAATACTGGCTGTTGCGAGGAGAAGCTCTCAGAGTCGATGAATGATAGGGAAGGTTGGTGAGAGATCGTCATGGATATCCGTGCAAATTGCGCGACATGATGATGATGATATAGATAAAATGTTGTTAAGTAATTCATCCAATAATTCTTACTAGTGTTGTTACACGTCTTCGTAGGTAAATCCAATGCCTAATGACAGACAGAAGAAAACAAAAACAAAATTAAAACAAAATGAAATGGTTAGCGGAATGAGAACAGGATACCCCCGTGAACTGAATAACGGGTCAATCTCAACGTTCAGTGATGGCTCCCGATTACGACAAGAAGGTTCCCGAGTCCGAAATGAAGGTTCCCGAGTTCGACAAAAAATACCAGAAGAAGACCGGAAGGCATACCGACCGAAACGTTGTACAGATAACAATGAAGATGAGGACAATAGTCCGAATAACGCAGATAATAGTAGACAAACTGACAATCAGACAAACAGACGGACAGCAGATGAAAAAAAACAAAAAACAAAATGGCAGTTTGTTCAGATCAATACAATTAATTAAATGAAATGAAATGAACTATGAAGTAAAAATTCAATCAATAGAAATAAAACTTATAAATTCCTTGTTCACAAGATGAGTCTGTTCATTAGCCAAAATAAGTAAATTAAATTGTCCCCGGTATGATGTTAAATTGCCTCTACGAGGGTGAGGCAAAAAGTAATGCCATTTTGTTTAGGACATGTATAATTACCAACGCAGAAACATGTATCATACATCAAAATGAAGCTGGTCGGCTGTGAATCACATCCACATAGTCACCGTCCATCCCATAACAATGTTCCTCCTTCGAATGAGAGTATGTATTCCAGCCCCGTAAAAATTATGTTGAATGTTGTTTGAGTCAGTTCTTCACTGCAGATTTCACTTCATCGTCACTACAATAATGTTTACCTATCAAAACCTCTTTCATGGGGCCGAAGAGATGATAGTCTGAAGGTGGTAAATCTGGTGAGTATGAAGGAAGTAAAATTTGTAGTGGAGAAGGGGCTCAAAGAACAGTCAATAGATTTTTTTACGGGACAGGAATACATGCTTTATTCGAAGGTGGAACATTGCTATTGAGAGAAACGGTGACTATGTAGAGAAGTAGGGATGTGATTCATAGAGGATCGGCTTCATTTTGAAAATCCTTACGGTTTCAAACAGTGGAATTTATCTTCGGCAAGTATTCAGCTTCATAGTAGCTCTATCGCCGATATTGAGTACTGTAGATATTATAATATATTTTTACAGGTGTAAATATGGGCTTAACAGTGATTTTTATATTTGCTCAGTATTCAGCTTCATAGTAGCTCTATCGCCGATATTGAGTACTGTATATACGATAATATATTTATACGGATGCAAATATGGGCACAACAGTGACTTTTACATTTGCCCAGTATTCAGCTTCATAGTAGCTCTATCGCCGATATTGAGTACTGTATATACGATAATGTATTTATACGGATGTAAATATGTGCTTAACAGTGATTTTTTTATTTGCCCAGTATTCAGCTTCATAGTAGCTCTATTGCCGATATTGAGTACTGCATATACGATAATATATTTATACGGATGCAAATATGGGCACAACAGTGACTTTTATATTTGCCCAGTATTCAACTTTATAATAGCTCTATCACCGATATTGAGTACTGTAGATATGATAATATATTTATACGGATCTATATATGGGCATCACAGTGATTTTTATATTCGGTCAGTATTCAGCTTCATAGTAGCTCTATCGCCGATATTGAGTACTGTATATGCGATGATATTTTTATACGGATGTAAATATGGACATATATGATGCATTTTGGTATAAATTATTCGGGGCATCAACATTTCCCGAAGAGATCTTTGGATAAAATAATGCACGCCTTTTACATAATGCAATGATTTCTTTCCAGATCTTGAAAAGCTTTTCCAGTCTTTAAAAAATCCTATGTATTTTTTTCTTTTTCTCTTTTTCTTCTTTACAACTTTAACATTTTGACATTTCCCTTCAAAGAAAAATCATTTCCAACTAAACATTAACATTTATTCATGCTTCTTATTTTGTTTTGTTTTTTTCGTTTCTTCTTCTTTTATTTATGCATTCATTTTCATTTATGTTGAATGTACATTTCGTTTGAATGTTTCATTCAGTCTTTATGATTTGTATTTGTTCTCCGTTTTTTTTTTGTTTTTTTTTCACTTCTTTTATTTTTCAGAATGCTTAATAGGTTCAAAGGGTTTTCATCTTGTGCTTCCAGCAAATTTACATTGTGAATAAAAGAAAGTAAAAGTACAGCCCACTTCCAAATATAAAAATGCTGTTATACCAAATTCTTTGTTGGAACGGGTGTATGTTACAAGAACTTGATTAATATTCATTCCAAGCATATCAAAATTAAC
>CM042167.1:82178775-82181275 GCA_023376005.1 Doryteuthis pealeii
GATTTCAGAAATGACGTGCTTATGGTTTTTTTTTAATATATTTGTGTGGTTATAATTTCTCTTCTTATTTCCTTTTCCTCTCCTTTTTTCCTCTCTTTCTTCTTCTCCTCCTTTATGAATGGGCGAATAACTGTAATTTCTTATTTCTCTCTTTCTTTTTTTTTCTTTCTTAAAAGTTTGTTGAGAACAAGGCTGACATCCGGTAAGATGTTGCAATGTCGCAATGTGTAGCAATGTGTAGCAATGTTTAGCAACGGTGTGAGCGTGTCATAATTTCAAAAACAAAAGTGAACAAATGAATAAAAACCGTTAATAGAAATTTTTTTTTTTTTTTAACATACTTAGCTTTTGTTTCGCTTTCACCTTTCATTTCTTATTCTTTTCTCCCTCTCTTTCTTTTTTTTTGTGTTATTTCTCTTCTTTTTCTTTTTTTTTTTTTTCTTTTTTTTTCCCCTTTATCCCCTTTGTTCTCTAATTTAAAATTTTTTTTTTTTTATAGTAAATAAGTAAATAAAAGATTATCTTAAATTATGTATTAGTATTGATAGAAAAATAAATGATTCTTTTTATTATTATTATTTTTTTTTTTTTTTTAAGAAAATATCTTTTATGAGTACTTTTTTCTCTTTTCTTTTTAAACTTAAATAGATTAAATATTATATTAATTATATATTAAAATAATTACATATTAGGATTGATGTAAAATTCAAAACAATAAAAATAAGACAAACCATTCCCCCCTTAAATTTCAGATAGATTAAATATCATAAATCAAATATTTGAATTACAAAAGGCATAATGTACTGCTTCAATTATATATTTTATTTAACTATTTTTTTTTTCATTCTTTTGTTGTTATTATTTATTCTTATTTTTTTTTTTTCCCCCACTTTTCCTTAAATATTTATTAATAGTTCTAGACTGACCGTACTCCTAAGAGGGTATTATGGTTTAAAGAAATAGTGTCATGGTTTAAAGAAATAATGTCATGTAAAGGAGTTAATACGTATGTCAATATTGTTAAATTAATCGTAATTAATTTTTTTTATATTTCTCTATTATCTTCTTTTCACTCTCAATCATCCCATCGCTATATATATATATATATATATATATATATATATATTTAATTTTAATTAAGAAAAAAAAAAAAAAAAAAAAAAAAAAAAAAGGCTATATATGAAACGTGTAAATTTAGTTAATCGTGTATTCTGAGTTTAATTCTAATCTATTGATAGTTGGTAGGTTTAAAATTTATGGTAGGGAAAATTATATATATATGAGAGAACATGTGTACTAAATAAACTAAAACCTATATATGGAACGTGTAAATTTAGTTAATTATGTATTTTGTGTTTAATTCTAATCTATTGTTTATATTAGGACCTAATTTAGCTATTAATAAACTTTCTCTAATTCTGAGATTACCAATGTTGCGTATTATAGCCTCTATCTTAACTGAAAAATTGTTGTCCTTATTTTTGCATTTGATTAGGTGTTTATGGAATGAGGATGCACGTGTGTGGATGTGTTCCTTGATTCTAATGTGGAGGGGTCTAATTGTACTACCTATGTAGAAATTAAGGCATTTGGAGCAAGTTAGACGGTAAATTGTATAGGTCTGTGGCATAAGTTAGGGTCTTTATTGGGCAGTTGGTTAGTGAGCATGGTGTAATAACATTTTTATGTTTTATTGTTAGATGTTGGCGTAGTGAGGTCCAGAGTGGGCTAGTTGGATATCTAGTCCCTCTCTATGAATAGCCTTGCGTATTTGTTTAGTGATTGTTTCACTGAAATGTGGTAGTTTCAGGAAACAGGTGTTAGAGTGTGTGTGTAGTGTCCGTGTTTTTCTGTTATTTAAATGGCGTATATATGAAGTTGGGTAGCCATTGTTTTTGAGGGTGTTCATAAAGTGTGCAGTGTGAGTGATTCTGTCTGTTTCTTCACTACATCTATTGTGTATTCTATTAATTTCATTTATGATGTAACTAGTCTTGGAACTGAGTGGAAGAGCTGATTTGAAGTGTACAAAGAGATCCTTAGTGGTGTTTTTTTGTAGAAGCAAGTGTAAATTTTGCCTGTAGGTGATATTCTTATTCTAAAATCTAGAAGTGCTAGGGAACGAGTGCTACTTATTTACTATAAAAAAAAAAATAATTTAAATTAGAGAACAAAGGGGATAAAGGGGAAAAAAAAAAAAGAAAAAAAAAAAAAAAAAAAAGAAAAAGTAGAGAAATAACACAAAAAAAAGAAAGAGAGGGAGAAAGAATAAGAAATGAAAGGTGAAAGCGAAACAAAAGCTAAGTATGTTAAAAAAAAAAAAAATTTCTATTAACGGTTTTTATTCATTTGTTCACTTTTGTTTTTGAAATTATGACACGCTCACACCGTTGCTAAACATTGCTACACATTGCTACACATTGCGACATTGCAACATCTTACCGGATGTCAGCCTTGTTCTCAACAAACTTTTAAGAAAGAAAAAAAAAAAAGAGAGAAA
>CM042167.1:82193775-82198775 GCA_023376005.1 Doryteuthis pealeii
AAATCCAATCAACCAGCCAGCCAGCCATATAAAATTGGTGCAGGACCGGATTTTTGCATGAGATAACCCGACAAAGGTTGACAAGCCGTAAAATCCAACAAACCAACCAGCCATATAAAATTAGTGCGCGCAGGTTTTGGCATGAAGTAAACCCAATAAGAGTCAACATGCCGTAAAATCCAATCAACAACCCAACTAACCAATAAAATTGGAACGCGACCGCTGTTCGAGTTCGCTTGCTAGAATGTCTCAGTCCAGCACGTCAGACATTTTTCCGCGTGGACCGTCACCCTCCATCAAAAGACAATGGTAAGAAGGTTTTTTTTTTTGGGGGGGGGGTATCTAAGACATTCTATCTTGTTGAAAGTTTTGCATCGATGATTCGATGGTTTACTGCCCATCTATTGACGTAAAGCTTAAGGAATGTAAAAGGTCATTGTGTAGTTAGAGACTCACAACTTTTTTACATGTTGTAAAATCCGACCAATCAATCAGGCATATAAAATTGGAGCGCGGCCGGTCTTTGGCATAAGATAACCCAATAAGGGTCGACATTCCGTAAAATCCAACCAACCAGCCAGTCAACTATATAAAATTGGAGCGCGACCGGTCTTTGGCATAAGATAACCAAATATGAGTCAACATGCCGTAAAATCCAACCAACCAACCAACCAACCTTAGAAAATTGGAGCGTGACGGGTTTTCGGATTCGCTTGCGATGATATCTGAGTCGAACACGCCAGCCACTTCGCCACATGTATCCTCCACCCAAAAAGAATGGTAAGAAGGTCTTTTCCTTTAGTTTAATACATTCCAATCTTGTCGAAAGTTTTGTATCTTCATTTCGATGATTTTCCCACCATCTAACAACTATTGAGGTAAAGCCTCGAGTAATGTAAAAAGCCATCGTGTGGTAAGAGATTCACAACTTTTTACATGCCGTAAAATCCGACCAACCAATCAACCAGCCATATAAAATTAGTGCGCGACCTGTTTTCGGCATACAGTTACCCAATAAGGGTCGACAAGTCGTAAAATCCAACCAGCCAACCAGCCAACCAGCCAGTCAACTATATAAAATTGGAGCGCGACCGGTTTTTGGCATAAGATAACCAAATAAGAGTCAACATGCCGTAAAATCCAACCAACCTTATAAAATTGGAGCGTGACGTGTGTTCGAATTCGCTTGCGATGATATCTGAGTCGAACACGCCAGCCACTTCGCCACATGTACCTTCCACCCAAAGAGAATGGTAAGAAGGTATTTTCCTTTAGTTTAATACATTCAATCTTGTCGAAAGTTTTGTATCTTCATTTCGATGATTTTCCCACCATCTAACAACTATGAGGTAAAGCTCGAGTAATGTAAAAAAGCCATCGTGTGGTAAGAGATTCACAACTTTTTACATGCCGTAAAATCCGACCAACCAATCAACCACCATATAAAATTAGTGCGCGACCTGTTTTCGGCATTACAGTTACCCAATAAGGGTCGACAAGTCGTAAAATCCAACCAGCCAACCAGCCAACCAACAGTCAAATATATAAAATTGGAGCGCGACCGGTCTTTGGCATAAGATAACCAAATAAGAGTCAACATGCCGTAAAATCCAACCAACCAACCAACCTTATAAAATTGGAGCGTGATGTGTGTTCGAATTCGCTTGCGATGATATCTGAGTCCAACACGCCAGCCACTTCGCCACATATACCCTCCACCCAAGGAGAATGGTAAGAAGGTCTTTCTTTTAATCCAATACATTCCAATCTTGTCGAAAGTTTTACATCTACGTTTCGATGATCCCCCCCCCCTTCTAACAACTATTGACGCAAAGCTTAGAGGAATATAAAAAGTCATCGTGAGGTAAGAGATTCACAACTGGCAGTAACAGGTCAGCAGATTGACATTTTTGGCGAATGAGAGTTTATAGGCTTTGGCGGCAAAACGAGATGCCAGAATTTGAATTTAGGCTAGGATTAGCTAGCATTTGAATTTCGCAATGGCTGCAACGACGAATTCCCCCCGTCCCCGCGCAAAAGATTAATGTTATAAAATCTTTCCCTAGCTGTCAATGTGAACACAAAATGAAATAAATAGATGCATGGAAATAGAATAAAACCATCACTGTGTCCTAAAGAAAATGTGCACGTATATGTTAGAAAATGGTGTCTACTAGCTGAAGTAGCTGCCATCGTCAGGTAAAACTTAAATAACTTGATTATGCTAAAAACAGTGGTGTCAGGAAAGAATTTGCTACGAAAAGTTACACTTTCTTTTGAGTCAGTTTGGACGTCTAGGAACTAGAAGGTTCTGGAGTTTGATACAGGCCCTTAGCAAATCAACACAAGTGTTGCAGAGCTTTGATCTGCGTGGTAAGTTTGGGGAGATAATGACAAGCTGGTCCTCTGTGGATCATCTCCCTACTTCTTCACTGCTTCTCTCAATAGCAATGTTCCACCCTCGAATGAGAGCATGTGTCCCTACCCCGTAAAATTCTGTTGACTGTACTTTGAGCCACTTCTTCACTACAGATTTCACTTCCTCGTCACTGATATAATGTTTGCCTCTGAAACTCTCTTTCATGGGACCGAAGATATGATAGTGAATATATATATAAATATATAACGGAAAATAAGCTCATTTTGCACAAAGAAAAACAAAACAAAGAAAAGCTCAAATACTAGAAACTTTATACATCAAACAATACAAACGATCGTTAAATAGTATTAATTTTGAATGCAGTACTCACTTTTTAAAATGCCTATAACAATTTTCTTACCAATTCTCCTCCTTCCAACCTCTACATCCCTTAATATAATTTCTACGAGTTCCCCTCCTAGTTACTCTCACTAATAATAACTTGAAAAGAAAAAAAACTGGAACACAAACACATCATCCCTGATGATGGCACTTCGAAGTGACGACAGTACTTGGGATGAAAAGTCCGGTGGACTAATCCACATGTAAAAAAAGTTGGCCAGAAAGCTCGAAAAGATCATTAATGATATTGATAAACAGCAGGTGTGCCGTTTGTTTAATTCTACACACACACACACACACACACACACACACACACACACACATATATATATATATATATATATATATATATATATATTGAGATGGCCACTGTTTCAGCCTTTGCTGGAATGGCGTACCAAAGGCAGTATTATTGGATTGGTAGAGTGCTCAATATAAAACAGAGCTGTTATATAATATAAATATATAAAGGCATTTGAAACTTCTTCACCTGGTGATTGCATCGCATGAAACCAATATGGTCGTGAATGTTCCTTTGTCTGAACTAACGACGGTTACTACTACTATCGACTTCTACTACAAGTCGAATTTGGCCCTATGCAACATAAGCTCCAACAACATGGCGTTCTTAATCTTTTAGGAAATATATTTTGTTTTGTAAGTTTTTTCTCGAAATTTGGTAAAGAATAACACTATATCTCCTTGTAAGGAGACACTTAAGATTTATTGATATAAACTTAAAAAATGTTTTTATCCAGATTTAATAATACGTAATCAATAATACGAGATAACTTTTACATGCACATTTTGAAGAACAACCCATAAATAATGTTATATTATATTTTGATAGATTACATTAATCAAAAACCCTCTATTTTATGTATATATTTTATGTATTTTCTACATATTTTTCTCTGTAAAAATCATTTCCAATCCATTTTTATAGTAAAAATCATTTCCAATGCATTTTTATAGTAAAACTCATTTCCAATGCATTTTCATAGTAAAAATCATATCCAATGCATTTTTATAGTAAAAATAATTTCCAATGCATTTTGATAGTAAAAATCATTGGCTAATGCATTTTAATAGTAAAAAAATTTCCAATGCATTTTTATAGTAAAATCATTTCCAATACATTTTCACAGTAAAAATCATTTCCAATGCATTTTTATAATAAAAATAATTTCCAATGCATTTTTATAGTAAAATCTTTTCCAATGCATTTTTATAGTAACAATAATATTCTACACAGTATATTTTCACAAAAGTGCTTAGCTGTCCATAGAATACATAAAAATGAATATTCCTACACATCGCTGATGAGACTTCATAAAGTTGAAACAGCTGCTGTACGATGTTCTACGTAGTGGGCGATATTTGCCAAGTTCGCTTGTCATGATTATTTTCATTAATTATCAAATGTTATACGATATACGCATTGTAACTGCCTTCAATCAAAAATATAAATAATATCTACTTTACTCATCAATGATTCTAAAATCAAATTACCTTAATCTCAAATATTCCTATATATATATATATATATATATATATATATATATATATAGTCATCCACAGACACGTGTTTCGACTCTTCGGTGAGGGTACACATTTTGTGAGCTACCTACAACCGGGTTAGAAATCCGATCTATTCAACAGCAGTCGGACAGCTTACCCTCTCGGCTATCATTACCCACAGAATATGAAGGGGATTATAACTGTTTTTAATACACACAGCTGTATGTATGTAAAGGCCGCCAAAGAGTGATCCATCCCTTATATAGGAGAGCGTTGTGTTTACGCTATAGTTGACCCACGAATGACCCCAAAACTAGATCTAAAAATAAAAAAACGGAAATTCCGCCTTTGACCGGAAGCGGAAGTGAGTGACCCTCCCACGCCAGGACGAGAAGCGGAAAAAGAGAAAGATCGTCTTTTTTCGGCAGGGCCTTCGTGGGAGGCAGACGGGAGGGAAAAACTAAGCGAAATAACCTCCAAAGTGCTCAACCACAGGGGAAAGGGGACCGTATATAGTCATCCACAGACACGTGTTTCGACTTATCAAGTCACTTCAGTGTGGCTAGACATTTTGTGAGCTACCTACTGCCGAGTTAGAAACCCGATCGTTTGAGTAGCAGACCTGAAGCGGTCTCTACGTAAGTGGTACAGAGGTTAGGGAATCAAGTCTATTGTACATTCATATTAATATTTTTGTGTAATTTTTTACAAAGGTTTT
>CM042167.1:82203775-82224780 GCA_023376005.1 Doryteuthis pealeii
TGATCTTAAAAAATTGATTTTAATAAATATATGCTTAGTATTATTGATTTCTAATTGTTTGGTTTTATCTTATTGAATATGAGCAAAAGTCTCTTCAATAAATCTTAAAAGAAATCCCTTAACAAGAAGAAACAACTGTAATATTATTCTTTACTTCCTATTTTAACTAAACAGTTTAATTAGGAAAATTTACCAATGAAAGACGGGATTAACGGAAAATGATGGAAGAGTTAGTTTCAAAGTTGTTCTACTTTTCAATCATACCCCCTCTGTTCAAAATCTTTTTATCTACATTCTTATTCAGTTTCATTAGCCTTTCTAATTTAATATCATATTTTATTATAAAATTTAACTAAAATACTTGCACCCGGAGGGTGCATATATTTGCTAGTATATATAAAGGAGAAATTTTGGTATGTACGTGTCGACATATAACTCAGAAAAGAGATATTATTCAGATTCGATATCTTGGATAGATATTGACATCCTTATAACTAAGAAAAACAGCAAATTTGGGTTTTGGTTTTTACTGATTAAGAGATATAATTAGTTAATTAAACAAAAATCAAACGATTTGCGTTAATCGTGGTATAGCTGCTGCTGCTAATATAAAAACAAATTCGTTGCCTGCTGCTCATATTCAGCAGTGATGTAAAATTGCGCCACTGCTGGTATTTTGAAGTTGACAAATTTGTGCTCTAATCATTTCAGCTCGGAATTTCTCGTGTATCAGCGGTCTAATCTTACAAATATCTATTTGGTAAGAAAGAAAAGAAAATAATCTCTCTAAATACGTAATTTTTATGTGTTTTTTTAATTGAATTATTTTTTATAGCGAAGTAAATAAAAATAATAAACGAAAACATTTAATTTAAAGATTAATACTAAATCAACTTTGTTTTTATCATTAACACTTTCATTTTAGAGTAAAATATATCCATTTTTTAAAATCAGTATTTAATTTTTTCATATGCACAAAAGAGATTTTTTAAAAAAAGGTTTTTACCAAAATCTAGACATGAGTTAAAAAGATTCGAGGTTGTTAAGTTATATAACTTATTTAAAGAAACTTAACTTACATTTCGTAAATAAATAGTAAAAGAATAAAGAAATATATCAATAAATACATACATTAGTATTAACTGCGTTATTCGGACTATTGTCCACATCTTTATTGTTATTTGTACAACGTCTCGGCCGATATGCCCTCCGGCCTTCTTCAGGTATTTCTTGTCGGACTCGGGAACCTTCTCGGACTCGGGAACCTTCTTTTCGAACTCGAGAACTTTCTTGTCGTAATCGGGAGCCATCACGGAACTTTGAACCTAACCCTTTATTTAGTCCACGGGGGTAACCTGTTCTCATTCCACTAACCATAGCTGAGGTAGGTGTTACTTATTTTTCTAACTACCTTCACTCAGGATTGAACTCGGGTTCCAGAGATAACTGTCACTTAGAACTGTCTTAACCTAACTACCTTATCCACTCTGGACAATTGAGTGTGAATTTTGGGAACTTATAAACCTAATGTCTTGATTCGGCTAGAATATCTACCTATTTACTTATGTATGATTTTTGTTTTACCTAGACTCATATTGTTTTTTGCTTTTTTTATTTTTTTTATTTTGAGGATGGGGACAATAGTCCGAATAACGCAGATAATGCTAATCTTCAAGCCTCATCTCAAACATTCAGAGAAAAAATACATACATATACTTGTTGAAAGTTTATTTATCTTTACATTTTTTATTAGTAAAACTTAATTTAACATTTAAATGTGAAATACAATTTACTGTTACTGTTACGATGTTTTAATGCTAAACAGACACCTCTCTATAATTTTTACATAAGAAAAAAATAATTTGTTTAATAAATGCTATTGAAAATATCCATGAAATTTCAACATGAAAGTATTTCCCCAAAGACCTTTCTATTTTCTAAAAGAAAGTTTATTTTTTAAAAAGTGATTTAAGAAAAAAAATTCCAACAACTTAAATTTGATGATCTAGAACTATTTCTTTCAAAATGCAGTTTTATAAAAATGTAATTGTCTAAAACTCTCAAATGATAGTTATTTGAGTAGAGATGTTGATAAAAAATTACAATAACAAGTAAATGTATAACAATAATAACAATAACACAATTTAACAAGTAAAAATACAAGGTAGTTGAATAACTTATATGAAGAAGCTTAACTTAATATTTCGTATATAAACAGTGTTTATATACAAAATGTTAAGTTAAGCTTTGTTTGTTTAGTGTGTATTAAACATTAAACAAACATAGAATAAACATGATTCTAATGTATGTAACTTGAATAAGAACAATTCTTATTTAATAAAAAATATAATTCTAATAATAAATAAATAGACAGATTTTTTAAAAAATAAGTCACCGCTTCCCTTTTTTAATTTTTTTTACTAAAAATCGTTAAGATAAATGGTCTTTCGACAAATATGTATATAGTAGGGAGTAGCAAAAAAATTGGATACTACGGGCTTTAAAAGCGAATTAAGAATAATTAAATCTATTATTTAAGGTTAAACTTTGTCTAAATCGACAAGGAGTAACATAATAACCATCATTAAAAAAAAGAAAAATATAATTACATATACAGTTTATTTGTAATAGATTTAAAACTATTTGCTTTGGTCAATTTTGACGATATCGGCTATTTTGGCTGTTTTTCAATGGTTTTAGGCGCTTGTTTACAATTTTAACGTAACATTTGGGATGTAAAAAAAATTACCAAAAATCAGGTAATTATCCTATTTTAATGAAATTAAGCGACCTGAAAAAAATGAGAAAGTTTTGAAATAAAATAAATAATGCATTATAAAGATTATTCATTGATACATAAACACTGAAAATTTCATTAAAATCCGATAATTTCCTGATTTTTGGTAAATTATTTTCTGTAGGGGGGCTAAAGTCATTTTGTCAAAAACGCATTTTAGGCTCCGTTTGCCAGTCCCTAGTATATAGTATATTCTCATCTAGATATTCCTATTACTCATTTATTAACTTTTTTAACTTTAAAAGTTAATTTAATTCATTCCTGTTAGTGGTGTCTCGAATTTTAACGTCTATTTCGACCGTTTATTTTGCGATTTTTCTTTTAATTTGATAAATCATTTTCCACTTATTTTCTCCCCACTCACTCTCTGGTGTTCCTAATTTTTTTAATCCGGTCATGGACGGGGTACTTTAGCTAGTATATATATAATTGTTTGTATGGGTAAGGGTGTGGGGAAAATATGGAAAAACAAATATTCAGCGTTGTGTTTATTTATGAATGAATAATAGTTGTATATCGAGATATATATATATATATTATATATATATATATATATATATATATATAGAGAGAGAGAGAGAGAGAGAGAGAGAGGGGGGAGAGTGCGTGTGTGTGTGCTTTTAATATAATTGGTTTTAAATTTCTCGGCTGACATTTAGATGCCCCATCTATAAAACATAATTGCTTTTTTAATCCCCAAAGAAAATAACTTGACAAACTTGTACGTAATGAAACAGCGAGTATATCCCATTCGTTAGAGTATAGAACACATTAATTTAGGACACATTTGTTAGTGTAAAATTACGGGTTTTGACAGATGAATAAATAACTTCATTGTAGCCGTAGAAATCAAGGAAAAATATCCCAGAACACAATGTTCTGTATGTATTTACCCAACCTTTCTACCACGAACAGGATGCGACTGATGGTTCTTCCGTTAGGCACTAGGTGGCATCTTAAGGGGCTGGACATGACACTAAACTGCATCCGATGGTCAGTATCCGGTGCTGGAGATTTTTTATCTGTCATCACCTATATGAATGAAGAAGGGTCCAAGCTTTTAAATGATACGTAGTGTGCGTCAATACCTCCAACCTACGGAGAAAAATAACCAAATATAAATTTGTCAAATTTATCCCGAACACCCTCTATAACGAAGGACAGCAAATAAGTAAAGTGTTTGCCTAGATAAGTGATTGCCCAATGCTAAAAAAGCCGGGCAGTTTTAAAACTTAATATATAAGATTATGAATATTATTTTACCGTTACTCAAGTTTCATGTGTATTACACAATCCTCAGATGGAAGTATAGTAAAATGTGGTTCGTCAACCCTTTGTATATATATATATACAGCTTGGAAGAAAATTCTTAATTACCCACAACCTTTTATAATCGATATCTGTGTTTAGAAAAAAGAGAAATAAGGACAGTTATAATCGTGGATTTTTATCTTATTCCCCTTATAATGAATCTTGAGGTTCTTCCGATCGGTAATTGTCCCGACTAAGAAGAGTATGTCCAAGGAACCTGCATAAATATGATAATATTTAACGGGTCTAAATTCAGAGTTTTTATTTTCTTAGACCTGATAGTAAGGTTGAAAAGCCCAGTTTGCCATATTTCCGCATAGCTAACGCTGGTGTGTGTGTTGAGAGGCCATTAATGAATTAATACATCACCCCAAGCTCACCGTATCCATTTCTGACTATGATTATTATTAAGCCACGATAGCTTCCCATCAAACTATATAAGTAAAAACGATCACTTTATTCGGACATAGAGTGGAGGTTGAAAAGGTCTCCCTATTTAAAAAATTATATGTATATATATATTTACCAACTCCTCCGCACGAGCAGGATGTGACACAAGGTCAATTTCTTAAGCGGAGTTCAACAGGTTTGAATTCAGAGTTTTCCTTCTCCTAGACCAGTTGCCTAACCAAGATTAAAGAGCCCGGTCTGCCCTACTATTTAAAACATTATAACCACTTACAACTGTATTGGTTTGCTTTGTTTTAAGGCATATCAACATCGAATTTAGTGCCCATAAAATTTTTAAATAAATTCATTCTTAATGGATACAATTATTTTTATTAACACATTTTTCTATTCAACCCATAGATGGGACCCTAAAAGGTACTACCACTCCGGGGCAGAGAGGACCATACAGCAATGGTGATGAAGGGGCGCTCCAAAACTGGATCCTCACCATCAGATAGAGTTTAACGTCATTCCTTGGACATGAAGCCCTCAGCCACAGCCTTCTAGCACTCATGTGATAAAAGGGGTTGTGGCTTGCCATAAGGGCAATAAGGTTGGGGCAATCAAATAGGTGCTAGGGATTGACATGACCAACCGATCGATCAGAGGGGGAACACTAGACATTTGGTCTAAGATTCGTGAAATAGGATATAACGCTAAAAAATCTAAATCTTCTGTTATATTTTTTACACACACACACACACACACACAATATATATATATATATATATATAGGGGTAAACTATAGACACGTGTTTCGAGGTATCACCTCTCATCAGTATAGTTATACGGTTTTTAGCAGCTGCCTCTGGCTGGGTTCGAAACCCGAACGAACTTACGCTCGCCAAGCTTCTTACCACACATCCACAGTCAGTCGCCAAGTATAGCAGGCTATTTAATTGCTATATTTCTAAGGGGAAATGACCTTCACCTAGAGTTCTCAAACTATGTAAACAAAGTGAGATTTGGCCGAGCCGAATACGGTGAATCTGCAATTATATACCTTCTAATAGAGTGCTCAACGAGAACGGGAAGCGTATAAAGGGGTAACTATAGACACGTGTTTCGAGGTATCACCTCTCATCAGTATAGTTTACGGTTTTAGCAGCTGCCTCTGGCTGGGTTCGAAACCGAACGAACTTACGCTCGCCCAGCTTCTTACCCACACAATCCACAGTCAGTCGCCAAGTATAGCAGGCTATTTAATTGCTATATTTCTAAGGGAAATGACCTTCACTAGAGTTATAATATATATATATATATATATATAGTATAGTGAGAAATCTGAAAAACACAGGTTTAAATAAAATGACTGGTAAGTTTGAACCTGAGTTTTTTCAAATTTCTCACTATACTAAATAGCGTCGGATTCACTTTCATTTCTCTTCACACACACAGAGGGACATCCACAGAAACGTGTTTTGACTTATCAAGTCTCTTCAGTGTGGCTATACGTTTATGTAAGCTACCTACAGCCGGAATTGAAATCCGATCGGTTGGGTGTCAGTCCGACACCTTAACCATTAGGCTGTCTTCACTTACAGAATAGGAAGGTTTTTTTTAACTGTTTTAATACACACATCACTTTGTGTGTAAAGGCCGTCACAGAGTGCTCCATTCCTTATATAGAAGAGCGTTGCGTTAAACTTTCAAAACTTTCATTCAAAACTGAAGAAGAAATAATTCAGATGTGTTTGTAAAGACACAGACACACACACACACACACACACACCCACACACACACATATATATATATATATATATTATATATTATATATATAATCCAAAAGTCCAGAAGAAAAGCTTCCTTACGACATAGGAGTTTTTTTTTAAACAACGGGTCGCAGTTTGAGAGCTCAACGTGTGCTCTTATTGTTTAGAGTCACAGAGCAAATTTATAATTAAAGAAATTACAAAAGACTTAGAGATTTTGCTTTTAGACTATTTCGGGGAGTTAGTCTAAGCCCCCGAAATAGTCTATAATGCAAAATCTCTAAGTCTTTTGTAATTTCTTTAATAATTATATATATATATATATATAAATATATATATATATATATATATATATATATATTTGTTGTGTGTGGTGTGTCTTGTGTGTGTCTTGTGTGTGTGTGTGTGTGTGTGTGTGTCTTTACAAACACATCTGAATTATTTCTTCTTCAGTTTTGAATATACTGATAACATTCCAATCCTTGGTTGTCAATATACTGTAATTACCACAAGGTGATACACTATTCTTGCTAGGAATGGATGTGAAGACACAAGTCTATAGGTAAGTCCACTTTTCTCTGAAATAATTTTACGGGGTGAAAAGTTAGTCTAATAATATAGTGTCGGTGATGCACAGCGTATGTTTACTAAACGCCATAGGGCACGGTTAGCCCGTTTTTCAATTTTCTCGGCCCTTCCCTCTCTGGCATTTTAGAGTTGCCAAGGATCAACAATTTGTCACTCACAGGAGTGAACCTGATGATCTGGTCCAGTTCCTCGAAGAAATACCCGTTGTCTTCATTAGTGCTTGAAATATGGTAGGCACGTTGGCGCTTGTGATTGTTGAATAACACGACTCGCCCGGAGGGAAGCGGCGATTCTTAAGGTGTGTGTTGTGCTCTGTAAGATAAGGTAAAAGGTGAATTTAATCAAACTACTTCTGACAGCAAACCACATTCCATGTATTACAATGGATTATATATAATATATATATATATATATATATATATAACACATATATATATATGTAATATTTATATATATTATATATAATATTATATATATATATATATATATTATATATTATAAAATATTAAAATTTGAAGGCAATACAATGCGTATAAAAAATAAAAACAAAAGATGTTTTTTATGTCTTATCGATTTCAATGAAACTTTATCATCAGAGACGAAAATCAGAAATGGGAGTGCTTAAGATTTTTTTTTTTTTTTTTTTTTTTTTGCGTTGTGATACTTTTTTCTTCCTCTTTTTTTCCTCTTCTTCTCTTCTCTTTTCTCTCCCTTCCCCTTCTGTATGTTATGAATGAAATGGGCGATAACTGCAATTCTCTTTTTTTTCTTTTATATATATATATATATATATATGCAATACTTCTTATGGATGCGGGTGGCATAATGGTTAGAGTTGTGGGAAATGGACTTGACCACCCGAGTTCAAATCCTAGAAAAAGCTGTTTGCATTTCTCCTTGGTCAGTGCTAGTGAAAAGTGGATACCCACATTAGGCCGCCCAGACAACTTTACGTTTTAACAATATATTAGCACCATTGGGGATTATGATGTATGGTATTGATTAGGTTCATGTCTGTATTCTATGGTATAATTTTATTTCCTTCAAAAAGGACAGAATGTCTTCCGGGTTGACTTTTTCAAATATATCTTTAATATTATTTGCATTAAAATAACGGTTTCTGATGTGAGCAAAAAACCTGCATTTCATGAATAAGTGTTTAACAGTCAAAGGTGTTTGACATGTTTCAAATTGTGCTTGTTGTTATTGTTTGTGTATATAGGAGTGCTTATATATCTTGTTTGAGTATTAGGAGGGCTTATATATCTTGTTTGAGTATATAGGAGTGCTTATATATCTTATTTGAGTATATAGGAGTATATATGATATTGTTATCGCAGAAGAAAATGGACTCGGCAAACCTGGGTTGAAATCCTTGACGATACTGATTGAAATTCAGATAACGCAAATACCTTTGGGATCTAGTATTATCTGGCTTATTCGGACTATTGTCCCCATCTTCATTGTTATTTGTACAACGTTTCGGTCGATATGCTCTCCGGCCTTCTTCAAGTATTTCTTGTCGGACTCGGGAACCTTCTCGGACTCGGGAACCTTCTTTTCGAACTCGGGAACTTTCTTGTCGTAATCGGGAGCCATCACAGAACTTTGAACCTAACCCTTTATTTAGTACACGTGGGCATCCTGTTCTCATTCCGCAAACCATAGCTGGGGTAGGAGTTGTGTTAATAATTTTTCTATCTAACTGCCTCTACTCGGGATTGAACTCGGGATCCAGAGATAACTGTCACTTAGAATTCTCTAAACCTAACTAACTTATCCACTAGGCCATGTGTCCAATTGGCTCCCGATTACGACAAGAACGTTCCCGAGTTCGAAAAGAAGGTTCCCGAGTCCGAGAAGGTTCCCGAGTCCGACAAGAAATACCTGAAGAAGGCCGGAGGGTATATCGGCCGAAACGTTGTACAAATAACAATGAAGATGGGGACAATAGTCCGAATAATGCAGATAATACTAATCTTCAAGCCTCTTCTCAAACATTCAGAGAAACCTTTGGGAACTGTATGAATCAAACTATTTAAATTAAATCAGTTTAAATAGTAGGGTAGATTGGACTTTTTAACCTTGGTTAGACAACCAGTATATATATATATATTTGCCAACCCCCAGGATGTGACATAAGGACAATTTCTTAAATGGAGCTTTGAATTCAGCGTGTTCCTTCTCCTAGACTGGTTAGCCAGCCTATTTCAAAGAACCCAGTCTACTCTACTGTTTAACCCTATTTGGAGGGAGTATAATTGGATTTATATCTTTCCCAAGGGTATTAGCGCTATGTGAAATGCAAACAGCCTCGTCTAGAATTTGAACTAGGAAGTACATTTCCTACGATTCTAACCATTACACTACGTGCTTCCAGTATAGGAGAAGGAAAAGTCTGACTTCGAAACTGTTAGAATCTTCCTAAAAATGACCTTGTGTCACATCCTGCTCGTGTCTAGGGGCGGTAAATACATACATGACTTTACACAGATACCTCACGTAGCGCAATACTTAGCAAACTAGATTAGCAGGATATTGTTCGTGATTTTGATTCTCATCGGGCACCCATTCAATCAGGCCTTGTGCCATATATAAGCTACGGTTAGTAAATAAGTGCGTGAAAATGTTCTGTGCTATAGCCTAACTGAAATAAGAGACCTCGTAGCTTAGTGGATTGTCTATGATATCCTGGAATGTGAGTTCGGTTTCCAGTTGCACTAGTACATTCCCTTTCGGAATAATAATCTTGATTAAAGGAATAAACTCTCTAGCCAGAAACTATAAGTTAAATAGTACAACTATCCTTCTTCTAGAAGGATGACTTTGGCATTAGATAGCCTACGAAGTTTGTTATGCCATTAAACAAATAAACCAAAAAAGTAATCCATCTCAACCGCCCTGTAGTCTGGGCAGTTTCAAAAATTCCTCCGAAGTCTTGCTCTCCTATTTTCTTTGTCAGTTTTACTTGGGAGGCAAGTGCTCTGGTTATGCTTGGTATTACTGTCATCTTCCTATTCCACAGTTTTATTTTATTTATTTATTTTTTTGTTTTTTGTATTTATTTTTCAGTTCTCAGGCAAGGTCAGGGTATTATCCAGCTTATCGATTTCCTTTACTTTTACGCTGTTTTTTGAAACAGCAAAGTCCAGTTCATGACAAGTTATTTTCTTGTTGTTGTAGGGAATATATTCGTTACTTGCCATGGTTCCTCCTTTAGGCCCTGGGTGACGTAGTAGGGAGCTGGGCATGACACCAAACTGCATTCAATGGTGGGTACCCGGTCCTGGAGAGCTGCCGAGTGTGGGGCACCGCTTCATTGCCATTATTCCCGGTCCACTCTAACCGGAATGTTTACAGTATTTGTTCAGAACAGCACGCGTCCATTCTGTGTAGGCTCTATTTAGCCTTTGTTTTTGTTTTTTTTGTTGAAGTCCAGTGGTGCAGCCATACAGTCGCACTGAATAAGGCTACAGCTTGGAAAAAATACTTTATTACCTACAATATATCATAATCGACATCTGTGTTCAGAAAGAAACAGAAATAGGAAGAGTTATTGTTATGGTAATTTAACACGCACGGAATTGAACTCTTCCCGATATAATATTGTAGGTATAAGTATTTTGTTCCAAGCTGCTAGCCTTTATCAGTGCGACTAGTAATGGCTGCACCATTGGACTTCAACAAAAAAACAAAACAAAAGGCTAATAGAGCCTACACAAGAATGACGCGTGTGTTCT
Source organism: Doryteuthis pealeii (assembly GCA_023376005.1). NCBI lineage: Eukaryota > Metazoa > Mollusca > Cephalopoda > Myopsida > Loliginidae > Doryteuthis > Doryteuthis pealeii. Next base: position 82,214,375 of record CM042167.1, read on the forward strand.
GAACAAATACTGGTAAAACATTCCGGTAGAGTGACCTGGGATAATGGGCATGAAGGCGGTGCCCAACTCGGCAGCTCTCCAGACCGGGTACCCACCATTGAATGCCAGTTGGTGTCATTGCCCAGCTCCTACTACGCTCACCCAGGGGCCCTAAGGAGGAACCATGGCAAGTAACGAATATTTCCCTACAACAACAGAAATACACTTGTCTGACTGGCTTGCTGTTTAAAAAAACAGCGTAAAGTAAAGAATCGATAACTTGGATATACCCTGACTTGCCTGAGAACTGAAAATAAATACAAAAACAAAAAAATAAATAAATAAATAAAAACTGTGGAATTGGAAGATGACAGTAATACCAAGCATACAAGAGACTTGCCTCCCAAGTAAAACTGACAAAGAAATAGGAGGCAAGACTTCCGAGGAATTTTTGAAACTGCCAGACTACAGGGCGGTTGAGATGGATTACTTTTTTGGTTTATTTGTTTGAATGGCTAACAAACTTCGTAGGCTATTAGCCAAAGTCATCCTTTCCAGAAGAAGGATAGTGACTATTTTACTATAGTTTCTGGGCTAAGAGTTTTATTCCTTTAATCAAGATTATTTATTCGAAAGGGATGTACTAGGCAACGAAACGAACTCACATTCCAGGATATCATGACATCCACTAGCTACGAGTCTCTTATTTTCCGTTAGGCTATAGACAGAACATTTTTCCGCCTTATTTACTAACCGTAGCTTATTATGGCACAAGGCCTGATTGATGGGTGCCCGATGAGAATCAAAATACGAACAACTATCCTGTAACTAAGTTGCTAAGTAAAAGGGCTACGTGAGGTATTGTGTAAAAAGTCATGTATGTATTTACCGCCCTAGACACGAGCAAGGTGTGACAAAGGTTCATTTTTAGGAAGATTCAACAGTTTCGAAAAGTCAGACTTTTTCCTTCTCCTATACTGAAGCCACGTAGTGAATGGTTGAATCGTAGGAAATGTACTTCCTAGTTCAAATTCTAGAGAGGCTGTTTGCATTTCACATAGCGCTAATACCCTTTCCAATTATACTCCCTCCAAATAAGGGTAAACAGTAGAGTAGACTGGGTTCTTTGAAATAGGCTGGCTTTAACCCGCCTAGGAGAAGGAACACGCTGATCAAGCTCCATTTAGAAATTGTCCTTATGTCAACATCCTGGGTTGCAAATATATATAATATATACTGGTTGTCTAACCAGAGGTAAAGTCTCAATCTACCTACTATTAAAATGATTTAAATTAAATAGTTTGATTCATACGTTCCAAGGTTCTTCTGAATGTTTGAGAAAGAGGCTGTGAAGATTAGTTTTATCTGCATTAATCGGACTATTGTCCCCCATCTCATTGTTATTTGTACAAGTTTCGGCGATATAACCCTCCGGCTTTCTTCAGGTATTTCTTGTCGGACTGGAACCTTGCTCGAACTCGGGACCTTCTTTTTCGAACTCGGAACGTTCCTTGTCGTAATCGGGAGCAAATTGGACACAGGCCTAGTGGATAAGTTAGTTGGTTTAGAGAATTCTTAGTGACTAGTTATCTCTGTCCGGAGTTCCATCCCGATAGAGGCAGTTAGATAAGAAAAATTATTAACAACTCCTAACCCAGCTATGGTTGCGGAATGAGAACAGGAATGCCCCACGGTACATAACATAAAGGGTTAGGGTTAAATTCTGTGATGGCTTCCCGATTACGAAAGAAAGTTCCCGAAGTTCGAAAAGAAGGTCCGAGTTCAGAGAAGTTCCCGAGTCCGACAAGAAATACTTGAAGAGCCGAAGAGCATATCGACGAAACGTTGTACAAATAACAATAAGATGGGGACAATAGTCCGAATAAAGCCAGATAATCTGATCCAAAGGTAAATTTGCGTTACTGAATTTCAATCAGTATCGTCAAGGATTCAAACCCAGGTTGCCGAGTCCATTTTTCTTCTGCGATAACAATACATGAATATACCTATCTACTGCATAAGATATATAAAGCACTCCTTATATACTCAACAAGATATATAGCCTCCTAATACTCAACAAGATATATAGCACTCCTTATACACAAACATAACAATAAAACAAGCCAATTTGAAAATGCAAACACCTTTGACTGTTGAAACACTTATTCATGAAATGCAGGTTTTTTGTCACTAAAACCCGTTATTTATGCAAATAATATTAAAGATATATTAAAAAGTCAACCCGGAAGACATTCTGTCTTTTTGGAAGGAAAAAATTATACAAGGAAACAGACATGACCTAAATCATAGCCATCATCAATCCCCAATGGTGCTAATATATTGTTTAAAACGTAAAGTTTCTGGGCGGCCTAATGTGGTATCCATTTTCACTAGCACTAGACCAAAGGAGAAATGCAAAACAGCTTTTTCTAGGATTTGACTCGGTGGTCAAGTCCATTTCCCACAACTCTAACCATATGCCACCCGCATCCATAGAGAAAGTATGCATATATATATATAATATATATAAAAAAAAAAAGAAATTGCAGTTAATTCGCCCATTTAATTCATAACATCAGAGGGGGAAGGGAGAGAAAGAGAAGAGAAGAAGAGGGAAAAAGAAGGAAGAAAAAGTCACACGCAAAAAAAAAAAATAAAAAAAAAAAAAATCTTAAGCACTTCCATTTCTGATTTCGTCTACTGATGATAAGTTTCCCCTTGAAATCGATAAGAATAAAAACATCTTTTGTTTTATTTTTTTACGCATTGTATTGCCTTCAAATTTAAATATGTTATATAGTTACTATATATATATAATATATAATAAATATTATATATATATAAATATATATTAATATATCATATATATAAATGTGTGTATATATATATATATATATATATATATTATATATTATAAAGTCCATTGTAATACATGGATGTGGGTTTGCTGTCAGAAAGTAGTTTGATTAAATTCACCTTTTACCTTTATCTTACAGAGCACAACAACACCTTAAGAATCGTCGCTTCCCTGCCCGGCGATCGGTATATTCAACAATACAAGCGCCAACGTGGCCTACCATAATTTTCAAGCACTAATGAAGACAACGGTATTTCTTCGAGGAAACTTGGACCAGATCATAAGGTTCACTCCTGTGAGTGACAATTGTTGATCCTTGGCACTCAAAATGCAGAGATGGGAAGGCCGAGAATTGAAAACGGGCTAACCGTGCCTATGGCGTTAGTAAACAATACGCTGTGCATCACCGACACTATATTCATAGACTATCTTTCACCCCGTAAAATTATTTCAGAGAAAAAGTGCTTACTATAGACTTGTGTCTTCACACCATTCCTACAGAATAGTGTAATCACCTGTGGTAATACAGTATATGAAAACAACCAGGATTGGAATGGTTATCAGTATATTCAAAACTGAAGAAGAAATAATTCAGATGTGTTGTAAAACACACAACACACACACACACACAGACAGACAACACAAGACACACACACACACACAAATATATTATATAATAATAATAATATAATATATATATATATATATATATATATATTAATTAAAGAATTACAAAAGACTTAGAGATTTTGCATTATAGACTATTTCGGGGGGCTTTAGACTAGTCATCCCGAAATATCTAAAAAAAGAAAATCTCTAAGTCTTTGTAATTTCTTTAATTATAAATTTGCATCTGTGACTCTAACAACTAAAGCACACGTTGAGCTCTCAAACTGCGACCGTTTGTTTAAAAAAAAACTCCTAATGTCGTAAGGAAGCTTATTACCCTTCTCTGCTTTTGGAATTTATATATAATAATACTATATATACTATAATATATAATATATGTGTTGGTGTGTGTGTTGTGATGTGTGTGTGTGTGTGTCTGTGTCTTTAAAACACATCTGAATTATTTCTTCTTCAGTTTGAATGAAAGTTTTTGAAAAGTTTATACGCAAACTCTTCTATAAAGGAATGGAGCACTCTGTGACGGCCTTTACACACAAGTGATGTGTGTATTAAAACAGTTAAAAAAACCTTCCCTATTCTGCTAAGTGAAGACAGCCTAATGGTTGGTGTCGGACTGACACCCAACGATCGGATTTCCAATTCCGGCTGTAGGTAGCTTACATTAAACGTATAGCCACTACTGAAGAGACTTGATAAGTCAAAACACGTTTCTGTGGATGTCCTTCTTGTGTGTGAAAGAGAAATGAAAGTGAATCCGACCGCTATTTATATAGTGAGAAATTTGAAAAAACTCAGGTTCAACCTTACCAGTCATTTATTAAACCTGTGTTTTTCAATTTCTCAACTATAACTATATATATATATATATATATTATATTACTCTAGGTTGAAAGGTCATTTCCCCTTAGAAAATAGCAATAATAGCCTGCTATACTTGGCGACTGACTCGTGGATGTGTGGGTAAGAAGCTTGGGCGAGCGTCAAAGTTCGTTCGGGTTCGAACCCAGCCAGAGGCAGCTGCCTAACAACCGTTAATATACTGATGAGAGTGATACCTCGACACGTGTCTATAGTTTTACCCTTTATACCTCCGTTTCGGTTGAGCAATCTATTTAGAAGGTATATGATTGCAGATCACGTATTCGGCTCGGCCCAAATCTCACTTTGTTTACATAGTTTGAGAACTCTAGGTGAAGGTCATTTCCCTTAGAAATATAGCATAAATAGCCTGCTAACTTGGCGACTGACTGTGGATTGTGTGGGTAAGAGCTTGGGCGAGCGTAGTTTTCGTCGGGTTTCGCACCCAGCCAGAGCAGCTGCTAACCTGTTATAAACTATACATGAGAGAAGGTGATACCTCGAAACACGTGTCTATAGTTACCCTATATATTATAATATACTATATGTGTGTGTGTGTGTGTGTGTGTAAAAAATTAACAGAAGATTTAGATTTTTAGCGTTTTATCCTATTCACGAATCTTAGACCAAAGTCTAGTGGTTCCCTCTGAATCGATCGGTTGGTCCTGTCAATCCCTAGCACTTTTGCTTGCCAACCTTATTCCCTTATGGCAAGCCACAAAACCCCTTTTATCAACATGAGTGCTAGAAGGCTGTGCGCTGAGGGCTCCATGTCCAAGGAATGACGTTAAAAACTCTATCTGAATGTGGGACCAGTTTGGAGCCCCCTTCCCAATCAACCCAGAATTTGCCGTTATTCTCTCTGCCCCGGGTGGTAGTACCTTTTAGGGTCATCTATGGTTGATAGAAAATGTGTTTAATAAAAATAATTTATCCATTAAGCATGATTTATTTTAAAAATTTTAATGGCCCTAAATTTCGATGTTATATGCCTAAAACAAAGCAAACAATACAGTTGTAAGTGGTTATAATGTTTTTAAATAGTAGGGCAAGACGGGCTCTTTAATTCTTGGTCAGGCAACTGGTCTAGGAGAAGGAAAACTCTGAAATTCAAACCTGTTTGAGACTCCGCTTAAGAAATTGACCTTGGTCACATCCTGCCTCGTGGGAGGAGTTTGGAAATATATATATACATATATTTAAATAGGGGACCTTTCCAAACCTCCACTCTTGTCCGAAAAGGTGATCGTTTTTACTTATATAAGTTTGATGGGAAGCTATGTGGCTAATAATAATATAGTCAGAAATGATACGGTGAGCTTGGGGTGATGGTTTATTCATTAATGGCCTCTCAACAACAACACCAGCGTTAGCTATGCGAATATGGGCAAACTGGCTTTTCAACCTTACTATCCAGGTCTAAGAACAAACTCTGCAATTTAGACCCGTTAAATATTACATTTAGCAGGTTTCCTGGACAATACTCTTCTTAGTCGGGACAATTTTACGTCGTGAAGAATCCTCAAGATTCATTATAAGGGAATAAGATAAAACTCCACGATTATAATGTCTTATTTCTCTTTTTTCTAAACACAGATATCGATAAGGTTGGGGTAATTAAAGAATTCTCCAGCTGTTATATATATAGACAAAGGGTGACGAACCACATTTTCTATACTTCCCATCTGAGATTGTGTATACACATGAAACTTGAGTAAGGTAAAATAATATTCATAATCTTATATAATTAATTTAAAATGCGGTTTTTTAGCATTGGGCAATCATTATCTAGGCAAACCTGTTACTTATTTGCTGTCCTTCGTTATAGAGGGTGTTTCGGGATAAATTTTGACAAATTTATATTTTGGTTAATTTTGCTCCGTAGGTTGGAGGTATATGACGCACACTACGTATATTTAAAGCTCGGCCCTTCTTCATTCATATAGGTGATTGCAGATAAAAAACTCAACTACTCGGATACTGACCGATCGGATGGCAGTTTTAGTGTCATGGTCCAGCCCCTTAAGTGCCACCTAGTGCCGTAAACGGAAGAAATCAGTTCGCATCCTGTACGTGGTAGAAAGGTTGGGTAAATACATCCAGAAATTGTGTCTGGGATATATTTTCCTTGAATTTCATACGGCTCAATGAAAGTTATTTATTCATCTGTCAAAACCCGTAATTTACACTAACAATGTGTCTATTAATGTGTTCTATACTCTAACGAATGGGATTCTACTCGCTGTTTTCTACGTAAAGTTTTTGTCAGTTATTTTCTTTGGGGGATTAAATAGCAATTTATGTTTTAATAGATGGGGCATCTAAATTGTCAGCCGAGAAATTAAAAACCAATTATGTTAAAACACACAACACACGCCTCCCCTCTCTCTCTCTCTCCTTCTCTCTTCTATATATAAGTATATATATAGGTATATATAATAATAATATTATATACTATCGTCGATATACAAGCTCAATTATTCATTCATAAAATAAACACAACGCTGAATATTTGTTTTTCCATATTTTTTCCCCACACCTTAACCCATCAAACAATTAATATTAATTTACTAGCTAGAACACAAAGAAAAAAAAAAAAGTACCCGTCATGAACGATTAAAAAAATTAGAAAACCCGAAGAGTGAGTGGGGAGAAAATAAGTGGGAAATGATTTTTATCAAATTAAAAGAAAAATAGCAAAATAAACGGTCGAAATAGCGTTAAAAATTACGAGACACCACTAACATGGAATGAGATTAAATTACTTTTAAAAGTTAAAAAAGTTTAATAAATGAGTCATAGGATATCTAGATGAGAATATACTATACTACTAGGGACTTGGCAAAATCGGAGCCTAAAATGATGTTTTTGACAAAATGACTTTAGCCCTACAGAAAATAATTTACCAAACAGGAAATATCGGATTTTTAGATGAAATTTTCAGTGTTTATTATCAAGTGAAAATCTTTAATAATGCATTATTTATTTTTAATTTCAAAACTTTCTCATTTTTTTCAAGGTCGCTTAAAATTTCATTAAAATAGGAATAATTATGATTTTTGTTAATTTTTTTACATCCCAAAATGTTACGTTAAAATTGTGAAACATAGCGCCTAAAACCATTGAAAAAGACAGCCAAAATAGCCGATATCGTCAAAATTGACCAACAAATAGTTTTAAATCTATTACAAATAAAACTGTATAGTGTAATTATTTTGTCTTTTTTTTAATGATGGTTTTATGTTTTACTTCCTTGTCGATTTAGACAAAGTTTAACCTTCAATAATAGATTTAATTATTCTTAATTCGCTTTTAAAAGCCCGTAGTAATCAATTTTTTTGCTACTCCTACTATATACATATTTGTCGAAAGACCCACTTTTATCTTAACGATTTTTAGTAAAAAAAAATTAAAAAAGGGAAGCGGTTGGATTATTTTTTTAAAAAATCTTGTCTATTTATTTATTATTAGAATTAACTATTTTTATTAAACTAAAGAATTGTTCTAATTCAAGTTACATACATTAGAATCATTTTATTTATTTTTGTTTAATGTTTAATCACACATAAAACAAACAAAGCTACTTAACTTTTGTATATAAACACGGTTATATACGAAAATTAAGTTAAGCTTCTTCAGTATAAGTTTTCAACTACCTTGTTTTTTTACTTGTTAATTGTGGTTATTGTTATTTTGTTATACATTTAACTTGTTATTGTAATTTTTTATCAACAATCTGCTTACTCAAATAACTTATCATTTGAGAAGTTTTATGACAATACATTTTTATAAAAACTGATTTTGAAAAGAAATAGTCTAGATATCAATTTAAAGTGTTGGAATTTTTTTTCTTAAATCACTTTTTTAAAATAAATTTTCTTTTAGAAATAGAAAGGTCTTTGGGAAATCTTTCAGTTGGATTCATGGATATTTTCAATAGCAGTTTATTAAAAACAAATTTTTTTTCTTTGTAAAAATTATAGAGAGGTTCTGTTTAGCATAAAACATCGTACAGTAACAGTAAATTGTATTTCACATTAAATGTTAATTAGTTTACTAATTAAAAAATGTAAAGATAATAAACTTTCAACAAGTATATGTATGTATTTTTTCTCCTGAATGTTTGAGATGAGGCTTGAAGATTGCATTATTCTGCGTTATTCGGACTATTGTCCATCTCAAAATAAAAAAAATAAAAGCAAAAACAATATGAGTCTAGGTAAAACACAAAATCATACATAAGTAAATAGGGTGATTATTCCTAGCGAATCAAGACATTAGGTTTATAAGTTCGCCAAAAGTTCACACCAATTGTCTGAGTGGATAAGGTAAGTTAGGTTAAAGACAGATTCTAAGTGACAGTTATCTCTGGAACCCGAGTTCAATCCTGAGTGAAGGTAGTTCTAGAAAATAAGTAACTACCTACCTCAGCTATGTTAGGTGGAATGAGAACAGGTTACCCCCGTGGACTAAATAAGGGTTAGGTTCAAAGTTTCGTGACTGCTCCCGATTACGACAAGAAAGTTCTCGATTCGAAAAGAAGGTTACCCGAGTCGAAAGTTCCCGAGTCCGACAAGAAATCCTGAAGAAGCCGGAGGGCATATCGGCTCGAGACTTGTACAAATAACCAATAAGATTGTGGACAATAGCCCGAATAACGCAGTTAATAAATATGTTGTATTTTATGGATATATTCTTTATTCTTTTAACTTATTTATTTACGAATGTAAGTTAAGGTTTTTTAAATAAGTTTATTATAACTTACAACCTCGAATCTTTTTAACATCAGTGTCTAGATTCTTGGTAAAACTTTTTTAAAAAATTCTTTTTGTGCATATGAAAAAATTAAATAGCTGATTTTAAAAAATGGATAATATTTACTCTAAAATGAAAGTGTTTATGATAAAAACAAGTTGATTTAGTTTAATCTTTAAATTTAATGTTTCGTTTAATTATTTTTAATTTAACTTCGCTATAAAAAATAAATTCAATTAAAAAAACACTAAAGAATTACGTATTTAAGAGATTATTTTCTTTTCTCTTTCTTACCAAATAGGAATAATTTTAAGAACGAGAAGATTCCCGACTGAAATGAATTAGAAGCACAAATTTTCAACTTCAAAATACCAGAAAGTGGGCAATTTTACATCAACATGCTGAATATGAGCAGCAGCAACGAATGTTGTTTTTATATAGAGCAGGCAACTATACCACGATTACGGCAAATCGTTTGATTTTGTTTAATTAATAATTATATCTCTTAATCATAAAAAACCAAAACCCAAATTTGGCTGTTTTTCTTAGTTATAAGGATGTCAATATCTATCCAAGATACGAATCTGAAATTAATGATCCTCTTTTCTGAGTTATATGTCGACACGTAACATACCAAAATTTCTCCTAATTTATATATATCTACAAATAATTGCACCCCGGTGCAAGTATTTCAGTTAATTTTATAATAAAAATCATGATTATTAATATTAGAAAGGATAATGAACTGAATAAGAATGTAGATAAAAAGATGTTGAAACAGAGGGGGTAATGATTGAAAAGTAGAACACTTTGAACTAACTCTTCCATCTTTTCCGTTAATCCCGTCTTTCATTGGGTAATTTCCTAATTGAAATGTTAGTTTTTAGAAATAGGAAGTAAGAGAATAATATTACAGTTGTTCTTTTGTTAAGGGATTTTCTTTTAAGATTATTGAGAGACTTTTGCTCATATTCAATAAGATAAAACAAACAATTAGAAAAATCAATAATACTAAGCAATATATTTATTAAATCAATTTTTTTTAAGATCAAAATGCAATAGCCTTCCCATTCAATACTGTAAACTCTATTTGTTGTATATATAAATAAATTGCATGTTATTTAGTATGGTAGAAGTAATGGTCAAAGTATTAATGAGTAGAAACATTTTATTCTTAAATAATGGAGGCTTAAATAAAATAAAGTCAAGGGAGAATGTTGATGGTAAATAACAAAGGGGCAATGTGACTGATAGTAATATGTTTTCGGTACGAAAGAAAACCTCACAATCTCCATTATAAAAAGATAATATATAATGTTATATATAT
>CM042167.1:82224880-82252380 GCA_023376005.1 Doryteuthis pealeii
CACACACACAAAAGAGGAGAGATGTCTTAATAACCTTGTTAGACAACAGTATCTATATTTGTCAACGACCCAGAATGTGAATTTCTAACGCGAGTTTAACGCTTTGAATTCAGCGTGTTCTTCTCCTAGACTGGTTAGCGGGTATTTCAAAAGAACCAGTCTACTCTACTGTTTAACATATTTGGAGGAGTATAGTTGGATTCATATTTTTCCCAAGGGTATTAGCGCTGTGAAATGCAAACAGCCTCGTCCAGAATTTGAACTAGGGTCGACGAGTACATTTCCTACGATTCTAACCATTACACTACGTGCTTCAGTATATGGAGAAGGAAAAGTCTGACTTCTAAACTGTTGGAATCTCCTTAAAAATGACCTTGTGTCACATCCTGCTCGTGTCTAGGGGCGGTAAATACATACATGACTTTACACAGATCCCTCACGTAGCGCAATACTTGCAAACTAGATTAGCAGGATATTGTTCGTGATTTTGATTCTCATCGGGCACCCAATACACCAGGCCTTGTGCCATATCTAAGCTACGGTTAGTAAATAAGTGCGTGAAAATATTCTGTGCTATAGCCTAACTGAAATGAGAAACCTCGTAGCTTAGTGGATTGTCTATGATATCCTGGAAAGTGAGTTCGGTTTCCAGTTGCGCTAGTACGTTCCCTTTCGGAATAATAATCTTGATAAAAGGAATAAATTCCCTAGCCAGAAACTATAAGTTGAATAGTTCAACTATCCTTCTTCTAGAAGGATGACTTTGGCATTAAATAGCCTACGAAGTTTGTTATGCCATTAAACAAATAAACCAAAAAAGTAGTCTGGGCACTCTTGCTCTCCTATTTTCTTTGTCAGTTTTGCTTGGGAGGCAAGTGCTCTGGTTATGCTTGGTATTACTGTCATCTTCCTATTCCACAGTTTTATTTTATTTATTTATTTTTTTGTTTTTTGTATTTATTTTTCAGTTCTCAGGCAAGGTCCGGGTATTATCCAGCTTATCGATTTCCTTTACTTTTACGCTGTTTTTTGAAATAGCAAAGTCCAGTTCATGACAAGTTATTTTCTTGTTGTTGTAGGGAATATATTCGTTACTTGTAATGGTTCCTCCTTTAGGCACTGGGTGACGTAGTAGGGAGCTGGGCATGACACCAAACTGCATTCAATGGTGGGTACCCGGTCCTGGAGAGCTGCCGAGTGTGGGGCACCCCTTCATTGCCATTATTCCCAGGTCCACTCTAACCCGGAATCTTTACAGTATTTGTTCAGAACAGCACGCGTCATTCTTGTGTAGGCTCTATTTAGCCTTTGTTTTGTTTTTTTGTTGAAGTCCAAGTGGTGCAGCCATACAGTCGCACTGATAAGGCTACAGCTTGGAAGAAAATACTTTATTACCTACAATATATTATAATCGACATCTGTGTTCAGAAGAAACAGAAATAAGAATAGTTATAGTTATGGTAATTTACAACGCACGGATGAACTCTTCCGACTAGAAATAAGTGCAGGACCTGCTGCTATTTATAGTTGGATGAGTTCATGCAGGCGTGGTAAATTACCATAACAGAAAGAAAGAAAGAAAGAACGAAAGACAGAAAGAAAGAAAGAAGGAAAGAACAAAAAGAAAGAAAGCAAAAAAGAACGAACGAACGAAAGAAAAAAGAAAGAACGAAAGAATGAAAGAATGAAAGAAAGACATAAATAACGAAAGAAAGAAAGGAAGGAAGAAAGAACGAAAGACAGAACGAAAGAAAGAAAGAAAGAACGAACGAACAAAAGAAAGAAAGAAAGAAAGAACGAAAGAACGAAAGAATGAAAGAAAGATATAAAGAAGGAAATAACGAAAAGAAGAAAGAACGGAAGAAAGACATAAAGAACGAAAGAAAGAACAAAAGATGAAGAAATAAGAACGAAAGGAAGAAAGAACGAAAGAAAGAAAGAAAAAGAAAGAAGCAACGAAAGAAAGAAGAAAGAATGAAAGAAAGACATAAACAACAAAGAAAGAAGAAAAGAAAAAAAGAAAGAAGAAAGACAAGAAAGAAGAAAGACGAAAGAACGAAAGAAAGAAAGAAAGAAGATAGAAAGACATAAAGAACGAAAAAGAAGAGAAAGAAAGAAAGACATAAGAACGAAGAAAGAAAGATAGAAAGAAAGAAGAAAGAAATAAAGACATAAAGAAAGAAGAGAAAGAAGAAAGAAAGAAAGATAAAAGAACGAAAGAAGAAAGAAAAAAAGAAGAAAGATAGAAGAAGACATAAAAACGAAAGAAAGAAAGAAAGAAAGAAGAAAGAAAGAAAGAAAGACAAAAAGAAAAGAAAGAAAGAAAGATAGAAAGAAAGACAGAACAAAAGAAAGAAAGAAATATCGAAGACAGATCATGAAAGAAGAAAGTATGGAATATTCTATAATGAAAGAATAGAAATGATAAAACGATTTATTCATATCGAAAGGATCGCCGTATTAGAACTACAAATCGAGTAATTACAAGAGAATTCAGGCGAATCTGATGTTTTTCAGAGGTTCAGAAAGCGTCTTATTCTTGGAAAATGTCAGAGAGTAATCTGCATCGATAAAGACTGAAGCCATTTAATTAATATCAAGCGAACCGGATATTTGCAAATGGACCCTCAGAACTCGAGAAATCAGAATCATTTTGCCACGGCCATTCCATTGATGTGATTCTTACCCTCCTCATTGGCAAACCGATTTAACCTGGAACGGAACACGGTTAATGGCGGACATTTTCATCGCTCACATAAGGATTCAATAAAAATTCTTTCAAAGCCAAGCACAGATGAATTCCTCTTCCTCTATGGTACTTACCGAAAACGTTGCTTAATTTTCTGTGTTGATTCTAGTGATGAAATACAGCGAGTTTTACAGTCACCAAACCAAACATCATTAATTATTTCGGTATATTTTTCACGAAACGTATATAAACGATGAATTTAGAAAGAGGGGTTAGTTATGGTTGGCCAAACAGATGAGCCTATTTACATCCGAATCTAATAAGGGCAATTACCTGTGAAAAGGGATACACGCTATTGAATCGGACCGAACAACTCTTCCTCATTGATGAGGCGGCAGCATGCTTAGAAATTTGCGATTTATTCTTCTGATTCTTCATCGGGTGATAAGTGAAATACAATACTCTGGCACCTATATGATTTTCCCAACCCTATTGCCCTTATGGCAAGCTCCAACCCCTTTTTATCATATGGGTGCTAGAAGGCGGTGACTGAGGGCCTACATGTCCTGGGAGTGACGTTAAACTCTATCTGATGGTGAGGTTCCAGCTTTGGAGGTTTGGTGAATGTAGAGCACCCCTTCATCGGTATCCTTATTTAGACATAGAATATGTTATAGTATCGCGTGGATACGTTTGCTCAGCCCTCGTATATTTATCTTACTCGTAAAGGTAGCCGCCCTGTCGGCTGGGGCGTTAGAATGCACTGACTGCACCTCTGCAGAGGGTTAGACTCCCCTAATGGGGCCGCCTGTTGGCCTGGGTGGCGACTCGTGATGCTTAAGGATAGAGCCCAGGTGGATGAGCAGATCATAACTTGCAATACTCCACTTTGGCCCTCTCTTGGGCTAGACGGGTAGCCGAAGAAGCCCCCTCCGATCAATTGGCTGTTCACGTCAAGTCATAGCACCTATATGATTGCCCCGACCCTATTGCCCATATGGCAAGCCCCAAACCCTTTTTATCATATGGGTGCCAGAAGGCGGTGACTGAGGGCCTACATGTCCTGGGAATGACGTTAAACTAGCTGATGATGAGGTTCCAGTTTTGGAGGTTTGGGGAATATGGAGCACCCCTTTATCACCATTGTTCCCTGGTACACCCTGACCCGGAGTGGTAGTACCCGTTAGGGTCCTATCTATGGGTTAAATAGAAAAATGCATTTATAAAAAAATTGTATTATCCATTAAGAATTAATTTATTTCAAAACTTTATCGGCATTAAATGACCCACTGAGGTTGATATGAAGTAAAACAAACCAAACCAAACCAAACGAATTATGGACTCGTCGGCCCGAGTTCAAATCCTGTATGTGATAATTCCTTTTCACTTAGCGCTAACTCACCTGAATCATACACTCCCTCCAACTATAGATAAATAGTAGGGCAGACTGGACTCTTTAACTTTGTTTAGGCAACCGGTCTAGGAGAAGGAAAACTCTTAATTTAAACATGTTAAACTCCGCTTAATAAATTGACACATGAAAGTGTCACATCCTGCTCATGCTGAGGGGTTGGTAAATATATATAGGGGCTAGGGCTTGGCGCGACCAGCCAATTGATCGGAGGGAGCCTCTCCGACCGACCGTCTAGCCCAAGAAAGAGCCCAATTGGTGTATTGCAAGTCATGGACTGCTCAACCACCTGGGTTCTATCCTTAATCATCACGGGTTGCCACCCACGACCAACAGGTAGCCCCATTGGGGGAGTCTTATCCCTCTGCAGAGGTGCAGTCGGTGCATTCTAACGCCCCAGACGACAGGGAGGAATAATAAAACAATATATATATATATATATATATATATATGATAAAAATAGTAGGTTATTTTGGAAAATGAATAACTGTGAGTGTAGGTGTTCAAACGAGACTAATATTTTAAAAAATACAAATGACTTATCAGTCGTGTTAAATTTCTCTAACTATACACAAGTTTCGGATAATTATTCTCTCTCCCCCCCCCCCTCTCTCTCTCTCTCTCTCTCTCTCTCTCTCTCTCTCTCTCTCTCTCTCTCTCTCTCGTACACAAGCACACACACGCGCATATTGTCTATCTTTCTTTATCTCCCTCTCACAGCACACTTATATACATACATATATATGCATGTATGTATGTCCACACACATATATACATGCAAAAATATGTATATATTAGTATTGATAATATGTTTTTTTATAATTATGAGTAAACAATGTTTAATGTTGTGGATACATATATATAATATATATATATATATATATATATATATATATATATAATCATATGTGTGTGTGTGTGTGTGTGTGTGTGTGTGTGTGTGAGTGTAGTGATGAAATACAGAGGACACAGGTTCAGATAGAATGAGTGGTAAGTTGATATTGTAATTGATATTGAACTTAGGAGATATTTATACTAATTGATATATTGCCGGTTAAAGCAGATGCAATTATTATTTTTTAAGTTAAAATTGTTCATATTTATTTTGAATGCTCTCCACCAAGCACTCCACCCTTAATCTCACAGACCAGTGATTCTAAAAAGATATTCACGCGGAATATTTATATATTTTTTGCACTCTGAGTATCTATTTTTTTACCTCCCCATCAAGATTATTGTCACTTTGAAGTGTATGAAGATGAGGACAACAGCCCGAAAAATCAAAATAATATAAATTACCAAGTCTCATTTTTTAAAATTCAGAAAAATCTATCGATTAAGTTTTGGAGTGAATAAGGTTAATTAAGTAAAATTAAATTACAGTTTTTTTTTTTTTTTAAATAAACAGAAAAAAAAAGAAAAGAAAAAAGTTATCTTTTAAAGATATTGCCAGTGGTAAAATTTCAGTGTTAGAGGGTTTGTATCATAATTAAGTAAAATTATGAAATTTATTAAAGTAAAAAAAAATAAAATAAAACAATTTGATATAGAAACTTAGTTCCGTAGCCCTCAAATAAAATGTTGCGCACATCTAATAATTATCAATTAAATAATTATTTACACATGATTTTTCCACGAAATCGCAGGTATTTATTTATTTCTAAACTTTTTAGGCAACCTCTTGTTACTGAAAAAAAAGGGTTAGAGTAAAAAATATTTTTTAAAACTTATTACAGGGTTGTTCTTCATTCCATTTATTAATGATTTCCCGTATTGTGACGTAAACAGTGCCGTAGTTTCCGTTACATGCAAATGGAGACCGAATCTCCTTTATCATTTGATATTTAGATTCATCCCCTGGTCCGTGAAGAGACCGACTGACAACAAGGGAAATACCATGTGACTACTAAAAAGGAAGAAAGGTACTTGTTCATTTTTTTAAATAAAATTATCTTTCAATAATTTGTATGAAAAGACACCATAGCTCGTTGAATATTCTTTTGTTGGGTTCTGCGACCCCCCAGTTTGGGAAACATTGACCGAGATAAAGGAAGAAACAGTAGAAGTTTCACATGGAAAATCACCTAATAACCGTCCATGGCCACAGGATTATTAATCCAATTTTGGATATTAAAGTTGCAAGACGAACTGGCCGCCCATGAACGGCCAAACACGTGCGCTTATTGACCGTGGTCGGGTGAACGGGATTGAATCAACCTCAGTAACATGGTGGCTGCCGAGTAGCAGGAGAGAAATGCAAATTCCGGGAATGATTTGGGGATTTTCATTAATTCGATCGAACCTCAAGATTTCCTGACAACTGCCCATGGACTTTTCACTGCATAAATGGCTTTGTTGGCTATTGCTAATTCTAATCACGAGTTCAAACCGGAGAAAATAGATTAATTTTCTTTCGATGACGTCTCTGTCTTCGACAACATCAGCAGCAGGCCAGACACATCTACTGTGAACATAATGGGAACATGTTTTCGATCGTGTTTGTATATTCAAGGTTCATAAAAGGTCCATACAAATTTATTCTAAATAGGAAAAAAAGCTTCATATTATTATTATAAAATTAACGTGCTTTTGAAGGAAGAAGCACAAAGCTGGAAAAAATGTTTAGAATTTCCGGCGCTCACACAATTGGCCCGTTTCGATTCATCTGTTAGAACATATAATGGTATTATATATATAATTCTATAGGGCCATGTTAGCTCAGTCGGTAGAGCATTCGCCTAGTAATAGCAAGGTTCCTGGTTCGATAGCGGCTCTCGCCAACTCAGCGCATGGGAAGCAAATATTGGGTAATCTGATCTGAGTAGTAAAATATCTGGGAGTTGACGATAAATGTGACACTGCACCTCGGTAAAATAATCTCCCTGGTCTACCGCAAACAAAATTTGGATAGACTATCTCGGTGTTCGTCTGACACTGCCAATTGGCCACTACAAAGGCCTTACTTTTTGAATAAATGAAACAGAACAAGAAAATAAAATACATACATTGGAAAATATTACAATAATTTTGAATATTATAGATTGAACATTTCAGGTGAAATTTTCAAATCAGTTCAAATATTACCAGGTATATATATATATATATATATATATATATATATAATATATATATTGTGTGTGTGTGTGTGTGCGTATGTATATATTAATATGTATTATATATATGTATGTATATGTATATATATATGTATGTACATATATGTATATATATATATATATATATGTATAGATATGCATGTATATATATATATATAGAGAGAGAGAGAGACAGAGAGACAGAGTAAAAAACAAAAACGTAAGTAAAATGAATGATATCTACGAACAAAAAGTGACCACTCTTCACGTTCATATAAACGCTAAAAACTACTGGTTTTTAAAATCAACCATTTGACTCATCTGAAGATTGCATAAGCATAAACTTATAGTTATGAGTTTATAATATCCATTAATATTTATTATTATATATATATATATATATATATATATATATATATATATATATATGGAATGATAGTTAAATAGTGACATTGATTTTTATTTTACTTTTTGTTCGTAGATATCATAATATCCATAATATCATTATTATTGATTTGTAAATGCTCTGCTGTATTAGCGTTGAGCACCTTTATATGCTAATACTTTTCTCATTATTCTATTTTTTATATTTCTCTCTCTCTATATATATATATATATATATATATATATATATATATATATATATATATATTCTATACATTACAGGCAGATTTTTACTGTCGGTTTCAAGGCATCATATGCCTTTCGTCAGATAAATCTCCTTGCAAGTGATATATATATATATATATATATAATATATATATATATATTATATTGAAAATAGATTTGGGGTTAATAGCAACAAAGAACGCTGCCACACTTTTCCAGACTTATAGACTTGGAGCCTCACTATCTGATGCAGTTTAATGTCATATCCAGAACCAATTTTATGGAGGGAAGTATTCACTCCCATCTGCAGAAAATGCCGTCAGAATACTTTAAGCTTTACCGACAGGTCCAAAAAAAGAAAGAAAGAAAGAAAGGATGAGAAAAAAAGAATGAGTGTACGGGAAGAGGAAAAAGCCAAATGAGAATAGGTTGTATGGAAAGCGCAATTGAAAAAGAGCTTGTTGAACTCTGCTTATCTGCGTAGTCCCAAAATAAAATGTTGCTGGAAATGTCTCTTGAGTTTGCCAGCAACATGAAAAAAGATGTGCAGTGTGCGCTAATTAACCTGTTTGGTTTACGGGGTTCTGGGCATATCAAAGATTAACATCAGCAGTTGAAGCTGTGCTGCGATGACGACAGCAAGTCTGTGCGTTTGGTAAAGAACAGCTGAGTTCGAGCCGTGATTTAGAAACGAAGGCACGTTTTTGGTTCCAACTGGTTGATGTTGTCGCAGTTAGGATTTAGACGGAGCCAAATAGATGAAACTGTAGTTCCTTCAGTGGACCAGTCGAGTACTATAGACGACATTAACAAATGATTCGTCTGTTATGCTATAAGCTCGTCTATGCCTACGGGCACTGTCTTAGCTGGAATAATACATATGTAAATATAAGCGAGGGTATTCTCAAGAGAAACGTCTACAAGGCTCCGAGACGCTGGGAAACCGTTCGTGCGGCTACTGGAAACACTGTTGTTTGTAGTGAAGTTGACTACCACGCTGAGTATTGGCTTGGCTTGGCTATATTTATAAGTAAATAAGTGGATGCGCTTGGCATAATGGTTAGAGTCGTAGGAAATGGAATCGTCGACCCGAGTTCAAATCCTAGACGAAACTGTTTGCATTTCACATAGCGCTAATACCCTTGGGAAAGGTACGAATCCTACTCTCCCTCCAGCTATGGATAAATAGAAAGGCAGACTGGGCTTTTTTTACCTTGGTTAGGCAACCTGTCTAGGAGAAGGAAAACTCCGAATTCAAACCTGTTAAACTCCGCTTAAGAAATTGACCTTGTGTCGCATCCTGTTTGTGCGGAGGGGTTGGTAAATATATATATTTATAAGTAAATATTGCTTAATATCGTATATAGATGTATGTGTATTGAAGTTAGAGTAGTGTGGGCATAAAGCCAACGGCACACTTGTTTTTTTTAAATCGCATAGGCGGGAAACTGTCAGTAACCACTTCTTGTCAACGCTACCCGTATATATATATATATATATATATATATATATATATATATATATAATAAGTAGAGAATGAATAGAGAATGAATGAGAAAATGAGAAAAGTATTGGCATGAAAAGGTGCTCAATGCTAACAAAGCAGAGCAGATTTATAATCAATTGTAATATTATGGATTTGGACTCATGACTTAAAGTTTCATGGTTATACAATCATCAGATGAGTCAAATGGTTGAGATCTTAAAAACCAGTAGTCAAATGGTTGAAATTTTTTTAATAAAAAAAAAATGGTTGAAATTTAAAATCTAAAAAAATCTCAACCATTTGACTACTGGTTTTTAAGATTTCAACCATTTGACTCATCTGATGATTGCATAACCATGAAAATTTAAGTTATGAGTCCAAATCCATAATATTACAATTGATTATATATATATATATATATAATATATATATATATATATATATATAATATCAATATTCTTTTCCAAAAATGAATAAGTACATTGGCAATTTTACTGTTTATTTTCCCGAACTTATTCATGAAATAAATTATCATTTATATCAATAATTCAAAGACTTGTCTATTCTGGTAATTTGGAATCAAAAATTAAAGAAAAATTCAAGCTGCACCTGTCTGATGGAAGCGTAATAGAATTCGTAAAAATAAAGTGATACCTGTCCAGTTAGATTTAAATAAAAAGTAAAACAGTACGTGTAGGTTTAATGGGAAAGACCATATCAATATCATTTGGAAAAAAGAAAAAAAAACATAATGAAGATTATTAGTATTATTTGCAATATTCGGACTATTGTCCTCATCTTCATTGTTATCTGTACAAGGTTTCGACCGATGTGCCCTCCGACCTTCTTCAGGTATTTCTTGTCGGACTTGGGAACCTTCTCGGACTGGGGAACCATCTCGGAATCGGGAACCATCTTTTCGTACTCGGGAACCTTCTTTTCGAACTCGGGAACTTTCTTGTCGTAATCGGGTGCCATCACGGAACTTTGAACCTAACCCTTTATTCAGTCCATGGGGGCATCCTGTTCTCATTCGCTCACAATAGCTGGGGTAGAGGCGTTAAGCCGTGTTTATCATTATTATTATTTACTCCTTTTGAGTTTTCACATCAGTGTTAGCTGATGTTATTTCACTGGATTCTGAGTGACAGCAAGTCTCCTCACATCTCCAGGACTCTTCTGAGTATTCTGGCAGATTGCAGCAGTGCAGTGTTCTGAATGGTTTCAATCCTTCCTCTGATATCCAAACTTTCCAAGCCCTTTTCTAATCCTTTTGGGACTGTTCCAAGTGCACCAACTACAATTGGTATCACTTTCACTTTCATATTCCATAACTTTTTCAGTTCTCTGGCAAGGTCCAGATATTTGTCAATTTTTTCATTTTCCTTTAACTTCACCCTGTGATCTGCTGGCACTGCAAAATCCACCAGTTGACAAGTTCTTTCTTTTTTGTTAATCAACACTAGGTCTGGCCTTCTTGCTGGGATAAGGTGGTCTGTTTTTATCTCAAAGTCCCAGAGAATTTTGTGCGTTTCGTTCTCAAGAACAGATTCTGGTTTATGCATATACCATTTTATTGTGTGGTCAAAATTGAATTTTTTGCATAATTCCCAGTGGATCACCTTCCCAACCCAGACGTGTCTAGTTTTGTATTCTCGTTGTGCTAGTTTGCTACATTCGCAGAGTATATGGTTAACAGTCTCATCTCTATTACCGCAAAGTCTACATTATTATTATTTACTCCTTTTGAGTTTTCACATCAGTGTTAGCTGATGGTCTTTCACTGGAGTCTGAGTGACAGCAAGTCTCCTCAGGTCTCCAGGACTCTTCTGAGTATTCTGGCAGATTGCAGCAGTGCAGTGTTCTGAATGGTTTCAATCCTTCCTCTGATATCCAAACTTTCCAAACCCTTTTCTAATGCTTTTGGGACTGTTCCAAGTGCACCAACTACAATTGGTATAACTTTCACTTTCATATTCCATAACTTTTTCAGTTCTCTGGCAAGGTCCAGATATTTGTCAATTTTTTCATTTTCCTTTAACTTCACCCTGTGATCCGCTGGCACTGCAAAATCCACCAGTTGACAAGTTCTTTCTTTTTTGTTAATCAACACTAGGTCTGGTCTTCTTGCTGGGATAAGGTGATCCGTTTTAATTTCAAAGTCCCAGAGAATTTTGTGCGTTTGTTCTCAAGAACACATTCTGGTTTATGCATATACCATTTTGTTGTGTGGTCAAAATTTAATTTCTTGCATAATTCCCAGTGGATCACCTTCCCAACCCAGTCGTGTCTAGTTTTGTATTCTCGTTGTGCTAGTTTGCTACATTCGCAGAGTATATGGTTAACAGTCTCATCTCTATTACCGCAAAGTCTACATTTACTATTTTGTTGGGTCTTATCAATTTTCGCTTTGATGTAGTTTGTCCTTATGGCATTATTTTGTGCAGCAATTATAAGTGATTCTGTTTCTCTTTTGAGGTTTCCCTTTCTTAACCATGTCCAAGTCTTTTGATGTGCAACCTCATCTATTTGTCGTTTGAAGCGTCCATATAATTGTTTTTCTTCCCATTTTTGTTTTCTAGTCTTTGTCGTTCTTCTGTTTGTCCATCTGCCGTTTCTACTATTGTTGGTCGCCATAAGTAATTTGTCTTTGCTCTTCCTTGTGTAATCTTCAAGTTGTTGGATTGTGGTTTCTACGCATTCCTCTATGTTGGCAAGACCTCTTCCCCCTTCCTTTCTTGACACATACAATCTATCTCTATCATCTCTAGGATATTATTATTATTATTATTATTATTATTATTATTATATCTTACTGCTGCCCTTGACCAGGATTGAACCTGCATTCAAGAGATAACTATCACTCAGAACCGTCTTAACCTAACTCCTTTATCCACTCAGCCAGGTGTCCACTCGTAGTTTGTTATACATTGAAAGGTAAACAATTCAAAGTTCTTATTGCAAGACTGGACTCACGTTGTCACCTTAATATCTAATATCGTTCTGTCGGCAAGGTTTGTATAATACACCAACTGCATCTCTCAGAATGATAAACCTAAAATAACGAATTTATTTTCCTACATAAAACTGTTAAAGTCAATTTACACAGTTTCATATATATTACTTTTTCCATATATGGAGGAGACGTGGGTGGCGACCCGTGATGCCCAAGGATAGACCCTGGTGGATGAGCAGTCCATTACTTGCAAAACCCCACTTTGGCTCTTTCTTGTGCTCCCGTCAAGCCCTAGCCCCTATATGATTACCCCGACCCTATTGACTTTATGGTAAGCAGCAACCCTTTTCATCATATGTATGAGGTGGTGGCTGAGGGTCTACATGTCACGGGAATCCCGTTAAACTGTATCTGATGGTGAGGTTCCTGGTGTGGAGGTCTGGTGAATGTGGAGCACCCTTTCATCACCATTGCTGCCTGGTTCATTCTGGCTCGGAGTGGTAGTACCTGTTAGGGTGCCATCTATGGGTTAAATAGAAAAAAGAATGAATCTATTCCAAAACTTTGTCGACATAAAATGACCCACCGAGATTGATATGCCGTAAAACCTATAAGGATTTGACCCCTATATATTTACATGCATGTGGAATTAGATACATTAAAATAATTAAGTTTTTTTTAAACAAGTAATTTTACAATTATATAAGCTAAGTTTAGAAATATGTAAACAAAAGAGAATCAAATAAATATTAGTTTAGAAATATTTTAACAACAATAGAAACAATGGTTTAAATTCATCCGATAATTTATGTCACCAGAATTCCACAGATACCAAAATCATTCGGTATTGCATCATTGCAAATCACCTGATATTTGAAGAATATTTTAGCTTAGTGATCACGTAGACAATTACAAAAGAGAATTATAAAAATACCCTTTTAGCTGAAAGACCAGACAGTGGGAGCTTACGCTCTTCCCGACTCGACAGAGTTGGAGCTGATGCTCCGAACTCGACAGTAGGAGCAAAAGTTCTCCCCCAACATCGACACAATGGGGAGAAGTCACTGCCAGAAGACACAAAATTATATATCAGGTTGGTCTCGTATTTTCGTTTCCAATTTTCTCTCTCTCTCGCTCAACAAGAACAAATTTCAATCACAAGTTTCACTCACAGACAAAACTGCTACAATGTACAGACAAATATAAACAATACATGTCACACTTGTCACAAATAACTATGTACAGACACATACAGTCTGCAACACCGCTGAAAGAACAATTGAATATACCAATTGTAAATTAATGTATATAAAGTTTGTTTCTTTCATCAATTTTGTCTTCTTTTGTTTTCTATAGAAACTTCATTTCCGTAGTCTTATACATTTAAATTGTGGGGACCCAAAACTCGGATCAATTCCTCAACTAAACACTCACCAAACAACCACGGTCCCTACAAACCAAACCAAATTAAACCAAAATAACTGGAGGAAGAATAGTCTCATTTATACATTTCCTAGGTGTTTTGGCAATTTGATGTAATGCACGCATTCAGAGAGGATCCAAATTCCTGTTCGTTAGTAATGGATGTGCGAGATTAGCATGCTAATCATTATACCACATTCGGATGTCTTTCTTGAGCCATGTTATAAGCTTTGTAGGGGATTATCTTCCCTTTGCCTGGAAGAGTTATCTTCTCGCCGCGTTGCCGTTTGTTACCACTAGGGGACGTCTGGTATTTAAGCGCCTGGTTTGAACTTGTCTTCATCTTTTAGCTAGATCTTCTCAAGAACTGCTATGGGCTAGAGTCCATCTACCCCCTTCTCGGTGGGGCTTTTGTACCCCCCCCCCTTACATTATTGTAAGTCCTTTATACAGCATGGACTATCCTTTAGTTCCATGTCAGTAACATTTACATTTTACGTACATTTGGGTATCTTGTTTATACCTAAATATTGTATATGTATTTACATGTTCTATTTTCCTGTAATTTATGTATTTCATCGTTTCCATGTGCTGTTATATATATATATATTAAATGTTTTGTCTCACAACCTGTTGGAATTGTATGTTCATTAATTAACTTTGAATCTTACAGCTTGTTAAAATATAGACACCCAAAACAAGATTCTGACCCGGAGTGGTAGTACCTGTTAGGGTGCCATCTAAGGGTTAAATAGAAAAAAAAATGAATTTATAAACCAAATTTGATTATCCATTAAGAATGAATTTATTTCAAAACTTTGTCGGCATTAAATGACCCACCGAGATTGATATGCCGTAAACATGGGAAATATATAAAAAGTGAACAAAATATAGAGTTCTAATATATAACCATCGTTTTGTTCTTTGTCTACTTTATTTTTCCAATATTTTGGGTGATCTTCACCCTTTGTCGAGGTATATTTCTGACAACTGAATATATCTTGATAAGAAAATAAAATAAAAATATCACAGAAAACGTTTAACAGATCAAAGTTGATACCCAACTAAATTTATTTACAAAGAAGCATACGTGGACTCAACATCAACCAACATTATATATATATATATATATATATATATATATATATATATATATATATATATATATATATATGTATGTATGTATGTATATATATTATTTTATAGTTATAAAGGAAAAAAGAAAAGAACTAAAAGAATTTCGAATATTCAGCACGAGCGCATATACAACAGTCCGACATGCCATCACGGAAAATCCCGAAGATTTCAAATATCTGGCGTTCCTCCAACTTAATAACAACAGACGATTACGCCGGCTCGGTGCTTAAAAAAACACGGATGCTTCTGCCTCTGAAGATGAGACTTTCTCGAAAATATTTAGGTAAATAAACATCATTTAACACCTATTACATTGCATTGTAAATTGCCTTCAAATTTATATTTTACATAATATATATATTATATTACATATATTATATATATATATTACATATATATATATATATATATATTATATATTTATATATATATATATATATATATATATATATATATATATATATATATATTATTATATATTTATATATATATATATTATATATTATATATATATATATATACATATATATATATATTAATATATATATATATATATATATATGGTGTTTTGGCAGTTCGGTAGTAATGGATATGCGTGATTAGCTTGCTAATCATTATACCACATTCGGATGTCTTTCTTGAGCCATGTTGTGAGCTTATTAAAATATAGACACCCGAAACACTAAAAAATAAGTCGGACAGACGAATGGAGAGACCATTTGATTTCTGAATTCCTGAAATTATTGCCACTACTCTGGGTACTTGTGTTCACTCCCCCTGACAATAACCACTATGCCAGTAAACGAAAATACAGTTTCACATAGAGAAGGCATCGGTTGTATACACTTAGCTAAAGCATTTACAGCACCACTCAATAAGCAGGAAGATAATTAACTTATCTCATTTAATCTTATAACTAAGGTGGAAGAAAACGGCAGTTTGCTCAACAAATGAGAAGATACAATTAAGTGTATCTGCTAAATTATTGCTGGTTCTTGGTTAACTCGTTAGTCAACTGCAATGAGAAAATATTGACACGAGGAAATTATTCTTTTAATACTTAATTCTTTCACAGAGAACTGCTAATTCTATTAGGAGAGATATTTTCCTGCCAACTTGGTTAATTTTATAACTGCTAAAAGTATTTTGTCAGTATTACAAAATACGAATGTGTTCACAAGTTTTAGAACAATTGTTAGTATGTTGGGCTCTTAGAACATTGAAGGAATATGATCTTCGTTTAATTCGTAGTAAATGGTGAGTGTTTGCTAAAGTTTAAGTCTTTATAACTGACTAGTATATAGCTATTCGGCTTTGCCCAGGATTTAAAAAGTTAAAAATTAATCTTATTTATATTTATACGTAGTATATGCTGATGACATAGCACTACTCGCAAATACACCTGCACAAGCGGACCCCTTGCTACACAACCCAGAAAAGGCAGCACAAAACGTCGGTCTATACGTAAACTCTGAAAAAACTGAGTTCATGTCTTTTAAAAACAAAATAGACAACTCATCTCGCGATAGCAAACTCCTAAACTCGATAGAACAATTTATGTACCTAGGCAGTAATATCTCCTCTACAAAAAACGATGTTAATGCACGCATAGAAAAGACATGGTCCGCAATAAATAAATTGTCAGTCATATGGAAATCCAATGTCACAGACAAGTTAAAGAGACGGTTCTTCCAGGCCGTTGTCATGTCAGTGCTGCTGTACGGCTGCACCACCTGAACCCTAACGAAGCGACTAGAGAATAAACTAGAAGGGATCTGCACAGAATGCTGCGTGTGATCCTGAACAAGACGTGGAAACAACATCTCACGAGAAAGCAACTGTACGGCCACCTGCCACATATCACCCAAACCATCCGAGTAAGACTGACAAGACACACAGGACACTGCTGGAGAAGGAAGGATGACCTCATAAGTGACGTCCTCCTGTGGAAGAAAGCACATGGGCACACCAGTGTGGACCGACCAACAAAAACATACATTAACCAGCTCTGTGTGGATACAGCATGCTGCATAGAGGACCTCCCGAGAATGATGAACGATAGGGACGGATTGAGAGAAATTGTTTTGGGTATCCGTGCTAACAGCGCAACATGATGATGATGATGATATTTATACGAAGGTGAGTCAAAATTAATGCGATTTTCTTTATTTCATGTGAATTTAAAAAAAAAAAAAACTAACGCCTACATGGAGACCCTAACGAAGCTCAGAGCAAGAATCCGACGAGTAAGACCCAACATGCCAATCGACAATGTCCTCCTTCTGTATGACAAGTATCAGAACAAGGGAGAAAATCACCTCATTCGGGTGGACAACTTTACCGGATCCTCCATACTCACCATATTTAGCACCTTCGGACGATCATCTTTTCACCCCCATGAAACGGGGTTTGAAATGCAAATATCATTCCAGTGACGATGAACTGAAATCTGTAGTAAAGAAGTGGTTCCAAGAACAGTCAACATAATTTTATGGGGCAGGGATACATGCTCTCATTCGAAGGTGGAACATTGTTATCGAGAGAAACGGTATGCGGAGAGGTAGGGATGTGATCCACGGAGGACCAGCTTTATTTTAATGTATGATACGTGTTACTATTTTGGCAATTATACTTGTCCTAAACAAAATGGCATTACTTTTTGATTCAGCATCGTATATAGATTGATTAAAATTCTTTTTCTATATATGACTTTGTAATGAAATTTATAGTGTACAGTGCTCAGGTGCACCACAACTCATCAAAGTCTCATATCAAGTACACAGAATAATGTAGTGTCAGGAACATGAACAATTTACAGTAGTAATATGCATGTATGTGTGCGCGTGTGTGCATATGTATGTGGGGAGTGGCATCAGGTATAGTATCGGCGGACTACAGGAAGCATGGAGGCTTTAAAAGATTCAGTGCTTCGGCAGCCTACAACAGACGCGGGCAGTTTATTCCATGTCTCCCCAATTCTGAGCGTGAAAAAATGTTTCCAAAAGTCACGTGAGCAGTACTGTTTTCTGACTTTGTAGGCATGCCCACGTGTGTTGGAAAGATGGAGATCAAAAAGGTGCTCAAGGTTGCTGTTGTTAAGATGATTAATGAACTTATGAGCGTTTACCAGGTCAGTTGCCAGACGCCGAAGTTTCAGCGAATCCATTCCAAGGGCTGCGAGACATTCAGAGTATGGTAGATGCCTGATGGAGGGTATTCGTTTGGTTGCACGTCTCTGTACAGTTTCTAGGAGGTTAATATTCTGAGCAAGATAGGGGTTCCATATTTGTTTTAGTATTTTTTATTCTTTATATATTCTGGGTTGTTTTTAAGTTGTCTATTTTTATTATTCTTCGTGTTTGTATCTTTTTGTTTATTAGCTTTTTATTATGTTTTAACCAATAGGCACCCCAGCTGGGAGCTGTTTTGAAAGGAACACCTTTTGCTTTCCCTCAAGTCCATTTGGTGCAGCCATACAGTAGTACTGAAATCATGCTCGTACGGCGCATTTTCAGTTAGTATGAATAAATAAATAAATGAATAAATAAATAAGGATATCTGTTGTGAGGTTTTAAGGGGTCAAATAAGAACAAAACGATGGGTAACAAAAGTAGAAAAAAGTATTAACAGAAAGTCGACAAATACAATAGAGAGATGTGGAAAACTACGTCCGACAATAGAGTATTGGCTTGCTCGCATTGGCTTACTGCTAAGCCACAATTGTCCGTGTTATTTATAGTAACCTGTCGGCGCATTCCATTGGTCAATAGGGTGTATCACCTATAACAATATCCCTGCCGATACATGTAGTAACTATTATCAAGAAGTATACTAATAGAATTCTTTTTCTTCGGCGCTATGTATTGCTTTCTGTACTGGCTTCCATATTTCCTTATG
The DNA here is from genome assembly GCA_023376005.1 of Doryteuthis pealeii. Classification (NCBI taxonomy): domain Eukaryota; kingdom Metazoa; phylum Mollusca; class Cephalopoda; order Myopsida; family Loliginidae; genus Doryteuthis; species Doryteuthis pealeii. Next base: position 82,243,580 of record CM042167.1, read on the forward strand.
AACGCTTTCGCACGCGCGCGCATGCGTGTGTGTGTGTGTGTGTGTGTGTGTGTGTGTGTGTGTGTGTGTGTGTGATTCAAATGGATTCCAAGAGTACTTGGGCGCCAAACAGTATTATCAATGCAAAATCAGTAGCAGTGAGATTTCTCAATCCATCTTTGGCATTACGTCTAATTAACAATAGAGAGAAAGGGGAGGGCGGCGTAACTCTCAGTGCAAAAGAGAAAGAGAAAGAGAGAGAAAGAGAGAAAGAGAGAGAGAGAGAGAGAGAAAGAGAGAGAGAGAGAGAATTCAAAAATCGAATGTTGGAAATTGTTCTTTTGAGATTGTAGCTCAGATGGACTTAACTGTCACCAACCCTCAATCTCGCCCACTCCTTGCCCCTCAAGCACCGGCGCTAATGTGTTTTCCCTCTCCGCAGGCGCTTGATTGAATGAACGGCGACTGAGATCCCGCAGTTTAAAAGTCCTCCCCTAATGGAACCGATGATGGGAAATGTCAACTGCAGGTGGGCCCTAGCTAACGCGCCCAGCGACTCAAAGCGGGAGCAAAAGATTTCTTAATTCCACATTCATTAAGTCCCCGTTGCTCATTGCGACGAACACTTCAATCAGTTATCAAGCTTTCAACGCCTCGAATTTATTCAAGGGAAGTTCTACGAGTGAGCGCCAAAATCAACAGATTATTTCTCTGAATTTTTTTAGATACGGATTGATAATTAGAATTATTTGGATTATTCGGACTATTGTTCTCATCTTTATTATCTGTACAACGTTTAGGCCGATATGCCCTCCGGCCTTTTTCAGGTATTTCTTGTCGGACTCGGAAACCTTTGTGATCTCGGGAACCTTATTAGTAAAGGGTTAGGTTCAAGGTTTCGTGATGGCTCCCGATTACGACAAGAAGGTTTCCGAGTCCGAGAAGGTTCCCGAGTCCGACAAGAAATACTTGAAGAAGGCCGGAGGGCACATCGTCCGAAACGTTGTACAGATAACAATGAAGATGAGGACAATAGTCCGAATAATACAAATAATACTAGTTAACCAGCCTCATCTAAAAAAATTCAGAGAAATAGTATTTTATACATATACATCTATTATCATAATAGAGATTGCGTGTCAGCCTGTCTGTAACTAAACCACTTATTCAACTCACAATTCCCTTGGTTATCTCATATCACATTCTCCATGATGTTATCATTATTTAAATTTGATAAAAATTGTCTTGCATTATTAATACTGTTGGTCGTATCTACATACTAATAACATGCAATTGTATTTATATATACAACAAAAGAGCGGTTTACAGTGTGAACGGGAATGCTAATTTGCATATTGATATTAAAAATTTGATTTGAATAAACATTTGCTTGGTATTATTGATTTCTAATTGTTTGGTTTCATCTTAATTAATATGAGCAAAAATCTTTAGGATACATCTTAAAAGAAATCCATTAAGAAGAAGAAATAACTGTCATATTATTTACTTCCTAATTTAACTAAATGGTTAACTTAGGAAAATTTAGCAATGAAAGATGTGAATGATGGATGAGTTAGTTTCCAAGTTGTTCTATTTTTCGATTTCACCCCCTATGTTTCAATTCCTTTAATCTGCATTCTTATTTAGTTTCATTAGTATTGTAATGGTTGAAACAATGGCGTTTGGCTAGTGTTCTAAAAATAGAAAAATGTAGACACACTGGCACCAAGAATTTAAATTTGGGCGGTAAAAATAGGACCGTTTCTTTTAGATGGGAATAGGAGAGGTAGCAGTAAGAGGTAGATAATAATAGGAGGTAGAGGTAGTAGTAATTGTAAGGGTCTCTGAAAGGGACACATGGAAGAAGTGAGTTGACGACTAGAAGCCAGAAGGGAGAGACCAGCTTTCCACGACAGTCACCGGAAAACCTCAGCTCAGCTTTCAGCTCCTGGATCCACACGACAGTTTAAGAGGTTACAACCAAGCTTAGTACAACTTGATGTAAAAGCAGAATTTTTCTCAAACCAAAAATAAAACCTCATTTAAATCAACAGTTTGTATTTTCTGTTAATAATTCCACAAAGAAGAAATACAACAGTATTTCTAATTTAATATATTTTATCATATTAAAACTTAAATACTTGCACCTGGAGGGTATATATATTTGCTAGTTTATATAAAGTGTATGGAAATTTCCCATTAAAATGATAAGAATTATTCCGATACAGATATTCATTTTATTTATTAGAACTCTAGAACTCTAGAACTTATTTTACTGACAAAAATAGTTTACAAAAAGTCGCCATTTTTGGACGACACCACCAAATTTGAAAAGTTAAAAATCGACATTTTCATTGGACGTTATTTTCCTACAGAAGGCTGCAAGAGAACTAATTTTGATGGGAGATAGATATTTTCCGAGAATTTATTAACATAAAAAACATGGATTATTACACTTTTGATTATCCATACTTAAAAAAAGCACGAGTCGCCTGTAATATTGAAATAGAAAGTATTTTTTTTGTACATGTTTATTAATTCTGACTAATCTTATCATTCATCTATTTTATTTTATCTATTTTTTCCTTAAACACAACTAACGGTTAAAAGTTAAGTAAAAAAATAACATAAATCGTGTCCTTAGTAATAATTAAATTAATTAAAATCTATTTTTTTAAAAATTTTCCGTTTTGATTTGATGACGATTTGCAATTTTAATCATATATATATATATTATATATATATATATATATATATATATATATATATATATATATGAAGAGATGGAAGTGAATCCGACGGTATGTAGTATAGTGAAAAATTAAAAAAAAAACACAGGTTTAAATAAAATGAGTGGTAAGTTTATTAGCTGACGCTGCAGTGTTTCGATCTGTTTAGTAGATCTTCTTCGGGGCATTTGTTGCTGTGATAAAACATTTTTTACTTATCTTTATATCAACAAATGCCCTGAAGAAGATCTACTTAACAGATAGAAACACTGCAGCGTCGGCTAATAAACTTACCACTCATTTTATTTAAACCTGTGATTTTTTTTCAAATTTATCATTATACTACACACACACACACACACACACACACACATATATATATATATATGTGTGTGTGTGTGTGTGTGTGAGTATATGTATGTTTTATGTTATATATATATATATATATATATATATATATATATATATATATATATACGTTTATTATATGAATAAATGTTTTTATGCTTTAACTTACATGAACCTAATTAGGAAACATCATCAGGGATCTAATTAAATTATCTTGCCTTTTATTAGAAAAAAATGTGTGTATTCTTTCTCTATTAGCATTTGATATCTCTCAACCAATCAGTGCATCTCGCTACAAAATTTATTTCATCTTGGTTCCTTAGATTTCTACACAGAAAGTGAATTACCTATGACCTTTAATTACTTACACATTTTTTTATCTGAGATTTATCGCAACATCTAATCAGGCGACTGCCACTCCTTCATTTATTGTCCGTTTGTGAGCTTGTTCATGACGTTTCAATCCGGCCAACATCTTGCATAACTTAGAACATGTCTGGCACATATAACGATCGGTGTTGACTGAGATGACATGCGTTGTATAGGCATCACTTTGAAATCTCCTGTGAAGCTTGAGACCACCAGATGTTTGGCACACCTTTGTGGAGCAGGAACATAAAAAGTCCACATGTTGGGGATGATGCCGAGAATCAGAGTGTGGCAGGGCAGAGACAACAATTGTAGTCGGGTAGTTCTCATGTGATTTCATGTGATTGACCGATTGTGGGATACATTTTTAAATTCATTTCACAGAGAGAGAGAGAGAGAGAGAGAGAGAGAGAGAGAGAAAGAGAGAGAGATAGAGAGAGAGAGAGAGGCAGACAGACAGACAGACAGTGATAGAGATAGAAACAGAGACAGATAGGTTGGATACATTTTTAAATTCATTTCACAGAGAGAGAGGGGGGAGGAAGAAAGAGAGAGAGAGAGAGAGAGAGGGAGAGAGAGAGAGACAGACAGACAGACAGAGAGACAGACATATAGAGACAAGACAGAGACAGAGATAGAGATAGTGACCGATACAGAGAAGTGGGATACATTTTTAAATTCATTTCATAGAGAGAGAGGGGGGCAGACACAAGACAGACAGAGTCAGAGATAGAGATGAGAGGTGGATACATTTCTTAATTCATTTCACACACACACACACACAGAGAAAGAGAGAGAGAGAGAGAGAGAGAGAAGAGAGAGAGAGCTGTAGGGATTACATTTCTTTCGTGTCTCAGTTTTTTAGTTAGACACTAGGTGGCGTGGCAACCAGCCTAATAAAAAGCAGAAACACCAATGTTAAATCTTCTTGGGTCCTCCAGCATTCACATTTAACGCATACCAGTTGTATTTCATGTCCATAGAAGGCTGGGGTTTAACTCCCAGCGTTTCGTGTGCATGTCACACGTGGATTATTTCATCCTCCAGCTTCACAGAGGTAACACGTACCAGTTTAGAACGAGGGAGCTTTGATCCAAGTCGTTCCGGGTGAATGGTATCTACTCAACCAGTAAGAGTTACGGTTATTAATTGGTTATTAAATGCCCAAATCAGGAATTAAAAATTAAAAAAACAACATTTGTAAACATTTATAGCTTCAAGTAACTATTCTTTCTAGCAGGACCTGTGGATATATCACAGTAAGTAAAGTAAAGTCGTCGGGGCGGCCTAATGTCGGTATCAGCCAATCAGCGAGGGAGTATATCCCCTTTTCACTGGCGCTAGAGCAAGGAAATTGTTTTTTGCGTCTGGTGTGGAGCACCACACCTACCATCAGCTCCTAACTTTACCGCAGAGATCCCTGTACTACTCATACGCTGAGTTGGCGAGGGCCGGTATCGAACTAGGAACCTTGTGGTTTCTAGCCGAACGCTCTACCGACTGAGCTAACTCGGCCCTGGGGACTTAGAATAAGCTGATTGTATTCCATACAGAGGGGTTAAGTCCCCCACCTAGAAAAAATGTGTGTCCAGGGTCTGATAATGAGGCTCCAATTTCGGTGATGTTGGGAATGTAGAGTACACCTTTATTGCCATTACTCCCAGGTCCACTCTGACCCGAAGTGATAGATTGTTTTTTTTGCGTCTGAGGTGGAGCGTCACACCTACCATCAGTTCCTTACTATTGCTAAATAGTTCAACATGTACAAAGTATAGGAATGTTGATTTAACTCTCCCTCACTATTTTTGTTTTCCCATTCTTTTCATCTTTTCATTATGTTCGATTGAAACTGATTAGCGTTATAACTTCCGCGCGCTCACACCCTATATCTATCTTTCAGCTATTCTCTTTCTTTCTTTCTTTCTTTCTTTCTTTCTTATTATAATTTTCTGTGTTGCAGAATTCATTTTTTTAAAAGTTTTCAATAGGTTAATAACTTCTTTTCTTTTTGTTATCTCTCAATTTAGTGCCCAACTAGGTTGTTGGCTGAGTAAGCCGTGACCTGGGCACGAAAGGGTCCCGTGATATGCAACACTCCACTTCGAGGTCGGTCGGAGAGGCCCCCATCTGCTCAATTGGCTGGTCATGTCAAGCTGTAGCATTTTATAACATTTCGATCAAAGTAATACAAATAACTTTCGGTATGTCTTTCTTACTCTTTTCTTTTTTTCTTTCTTTTCTTTCTTTCTTTCTTTTTTATTTTTTTTTCTTTCTTTCTTTCTTTCTTTCTTTCTTTCTTTCTTTTTTTTTTTTCTTTCTTTCTTTTTCTTCTTTTTCTGTCTTGTTTGTTTCTTTCTTTCTTCTTTCTTTCTTTTTCTTTTTTCTTTCTTTCTTCTTCTTTTCTTCTTTCTTTCTTTCTTTCTTTTTCTTTTTCTTTCTTTCTTTTTTTTTCTTTTTCTTCTTTCTTTTTCTTTCTTTCTTTCTTTTTCTTTCTTTTTCTTTCTTCTTTCTTTCTTTCTTTTTCTTTCTTTTCTTTTTCTTTCTTTCTTTCATTCTTTCATTCTTCTTTCTTTCTTTCTTTCTTTCTTTCTTTTTTCTTCTTTCTTCTTTCTTCCTTTTCTCTCTTTCTTTCTTCTTCTTTTTTTCTTTCTTTTCTTTCTTTCTTTTTTCTTTCTTTCTTTTCTTCTTTTCTTTCTTTCTTTCTTTTCTTTCTTTTTCTTCTTTTTCTTTTTTTTCTTTCTCTTTTTCTTTTCTTTTTTTTCTTTCTTTTCTTTCTTCTTTCTTTCTTTTCTTCTTTCTTTCTTTCCTTTTTACTTACTTACTTACTTTTTTCTCCTGGTTTTAGATCAAACTAATTAAGAATACATTACTTATCTTCCCGTGTTACATTCAGCGATCTAAAAGCTTTATTGTTCTTTTCATTCTCTGCAACTGTTATTTTTAACTCGTTCGGATCAAACGTATGCGTATGGATTTGGGATTGCCCACGAGAGATGGATTAAGGATCCAGTGGTGGTAGCTGTAAACATACTCCGAAAGAAATTAACTAAAAAAAAAAAATGATCCAAATCCTGCTTAATCCGGTTCAATATCATTTTATTTCGAATCAAACACATGCCACATTTTTTCTTATCTTTGAATGGGTTACATAAATAGCCACTCCAAAATAACTCCAACGGTATCTCACCACGAAAACAATGTTGTCGCTTTTCGTGGTCTAATCTTATGTTGTGCATTTCGGCATAGTCTAATTTGTTTTTTTCGATGTGAGGATTACATTCCAGAGATTTCCAAGGAAACATTTGAAAATAAGTTAAAATCACAAATCGTCGTCAAAATTAAAACGGAAAAATTTGGCTTGGGCATAGATTTTAATGAACTTAATCATTATTAAGGACACGATTTATGTTATTTTTAACTTAAATTTTAACCGTTAGTTGTGTTTTTAACCATTTTTTATTGGACGCTATTTTCCTACAGAGGCCCACAAGGGAACTAATTTTTGGGCGAGATAAATATTTTCCGAGAATTTACATAAATAGCCACTCCAAAATGAACTTAATCATTATTAAGGACACGATTTATATTATTTTTAACATAAATTTTAACCGTTAGTGGTGTTTTTAACCGTTTTTTATTGGACATTATTTTCCTACAGAGGGCTGCAAGAGAACTAATTTTTATGGGAGATAAATATTTTCCAAGTATTTACATAAATAACCACTCCAAAATAACTGCAGTTGTATCTCGCCACGAAAAACAATTTTTCGTTTTCGTGGTCTAATCTTATTTTGTGCATTTCAGCATAGTCTAATTTGTTTTGGATATGGGGATTACATTCCAGAGATTTCAAAGGATACATTGGAAAATCTTACACAGTAACTGGCCTATCAACAGAGCGTGCGATCGAAGTATCGTATGTATACTTTACCCCTGCATTTTGTGAACAGCAATTGGTAAAGGAAGTCCTCGTGATGAAATACTGGACTGTAAGATCAGAGGAAAGGTATCCTCATAGATATGAAATAAATTGTATCACTATTGTTTTTAGGGACATGTTTAGCTAAGGTGATATGGTATTTACATATGAATCGCAAGGTTCCTGGTTCAATACCGGTCCTCCCTAACTCACTGCATGTTTGGTTAATCTATCTCTGCTGTAAAGTATCTGGGAGCTGACGGTAGATGTGGCATCTAAATGTAAGGTACTTCACGTAGGAAAAAATAATTCAAAACATGTATACGCTATGAGAAAAAAATTATCTTATGAAAGAAAAATACTAAAAGATACAGAGTTAGAAAAAGACCTTGGTGTGAATGTGGACCCTGAATTAGAATTTTCCAAACGCATAGAAATATAAGTAAGTAAAGCAAACACGATATTAGGATCAATACGGGGGTCATATGAATACATGGATAAAGAAATGCTGAAAAATTAATTCGTTGCATCAGTAAGACCTCATTTTGAATTTGCTAATGTGGTTTGGAGCGCAAGACTAATCATGGAGTTCAAAGGAGAGCTACTAAAGTAATGAATGATTAAAAAAAAAAAACTTTCGTATGAAGAAAGACTTAGGAAGATTGACTTACCAAGTTTGGTTTATCGACGTTCAAGAGGGGATATGCTCGAAGTCTATAAATATACACATGGGTTTTATTCAACAAACTTTGATCTACTAAACATTGCTCAAAATATCAATACCAGGAGTCATGAATTAAAACTCCTAAAAATATTTTGTAAAGCAAATGCAAGATAAAATTATTTTAGTAATAGAGTTGTGAATACATGGAATAAACTACCATCATCAATAGTGAATGCCCCATCTCTAAACTCCTTTAAGGCAATGTTAGATAATTTGTGGAAAGAGTATAAATATTCTGTGGAATTAAGATGAATGTTTATAAGGAACAGCTGACAGGTCTCAGACCTAATATAATAGGTGAAAATATATTATTACTATGTGTTTTTCACATCAGCGTTAGCTGATGCTATTTCACTGGAGTCTGAGTGACAACAAGTCTTCCATGTCTCGAGGACTCTTCTGAGTATTCTAGCCCATTGCAGCAGTGCAGTAATCTGGATGGTCTCAATTCTTCCTCTGATTTCTAGATCCTCCAGTCTTTTTTTCAAGTTTATTGGGACCGTTTCAAGTGCACCAGTAACAATTAGTATCACTTTCATTTTCATGTTCCACAGCTTTTTCAATTCTCTGGCAAGGTCCAGGTATTTATCCATCTTTTCATTTCCCTTCAGCTTCTCCCTGTGATCTGCTGGAACCGCAACATCCACCAGTTGACACGTTCTCTTTTTTTTGGTTAATCCACACTCGGTCTGGTCTCCTGGCTGGGATAGGGTGATCCGTCTTAGGGGTATCT
>CM042167.1:82257380-82277380 GCA_023376005.1 Doryteuthis pealeii
GACGACCACAGGCTTAAAATGACTGTTTTGAAGGACCGAAAGAAAACTTATGTTGACCATAGCAAACAATTCAAAACAGCGGATGGAAATTCCATTTCTAGAATGACAATATCTAGACGATTGAAGGAAATGGGATTTTCTTCAAAAAGGTGCGCAAAGAAGCCAATATTATCTAAGAAGAACATCAATGATAGAAAGACATTTGTCTCGTGTTATGGCAAGAAAGATACAGAATGGTTTAGGAATGTTTTCTGGTCCGATGAATCAAGATTTTGTCTTTTTAGTGATGCTCCCGAACGCTGCATTCGAAGATCCGGAGAAAGATTATCGCCAAGTTGCATAAAAACGACAGTATGGGGAACTTTTAATGCCGCAGGAGTTGGGGAACTTATTAGATGTGAGGCGTCAATCAATGCAAAGGAATACACTCGAATATTAGAAACAGAACTGTTTTCAAGTATCCAGAAGCTAGGAGTATCCCATAACATTATTTTTCAACAAGATAATGCACCTGCACACACCACTAAAGTCACTAAGAAATGGCTTGCCGATAATTCAATCGGTGTGATGTTTTGGCCTGGCCAAAGCCCCGATTTAAACCCAATCGAGAATATTTGGGCCATAATATCTCGTGCATTGGCTGGAAGAACTTTTTCGAACAAAGAAAAACTGCGGAAAGCTCTGCAAAATGAATGGAATAGCATCCCGTCTTCACAGTGTTCCAAATTGGTTGAGAGCATGGTTAAAAGGATAAATCTTTTAAAGAAATCAAAGGGAAAGCGATTCCATACTAAGCATTTATTAAAGTAAATGTCTTGTTCTGTGTATATAAGACTAGTTTTTGTTTTTTGTTCTATTGTATTTTGTTTAATTTAGCTTATTATATATTTAGCTATAATACTTGCTTAGCCCACTTATTTTGTTTACAAACCAAAGACACGTTTTTATACTAAAGTAGTTTTTTTTAAATATTTTAAATAGTTCGTCAAAAAATCGTCTGTCGATTTTGTTTACTAACAACCGGTGAAAAGCAAAACTCCGTTCCAATGAAAACAGCTCGCAACTGGGGTGCCCATTGGTGACGTGGTCCATTTTTTCATCTAATTTTACTTGCTTAAAAAAAATTTCCCAACGTCAATTTTTATCAAAGAGAAAAGAGTACGATTCAAAAGTAGATATTAGTCAGATTCTCCCTGATATTCTGTTTTTCTTGTGAAAGCTTGATTAAACACACCTGCTCTAATCAACAAAACTACGAAATCCCCCCCCCCCCATTTGCACTGGTTTGCACAATTCCAAATATATTGCCAAGGGAAATAGAGGATATATCTAAAAAAAAAAAAGTTTAAAAGATTTATTTCTTACATGGAGGCATCCGTGGTGCAATGGTTATCGTCGTAGGATGCCTCCACGCAAAAAAAGTTGAAAGGGTTTATTTCTTGCATGGAGGCGTCCGTGGTGCAATGGCTATCGTCGTAGGATGCCTCCACGCAAAAAAAGTTGAAAGGGTTTATTTCTTGCATGGAGGCGTCCGTGGTGCAATGTTTATCGTCGTAGGATGCCTCCACGCAAAAAACGTTGAAAGGGTTTATTTCTTGCAGGGAGGCGTCCGTGGTGGAATGGTTATCGTCATAGGATGCCTCCACGCAAAAAAAAGTTTAAAAGGTTTATTTCTTGCATGAAAGCGTCCGTCGTGCAACGGTTATCATTGTAGGTAATGGACTCGACGATGCGAGATCAAATCCTGGACGATTTTATTTAGTTGGTTGGATTTTACAGCTTGATTACTCCTGGGTTATTTTATGCCGAAGTCGTTTTTCTTTTCTCATTTTCGTTGATTTTTAATTTTTTTTAAAGCTTACTTTTAAAAACATTTTAAAACTCATTTTTAATGTTTTTAACCTATAGATTTGTCCATAACCGGTACTGCCATTCCGGGTCAGAGTGGACCTGGCAATTATGATAATGGCAGGAGTACAGAGGAGGAAAATAAGTATTTCATTCCCTACTGATTTTCTGAGTTTGCCATCTTACAAAAATAGGAACAGTCAATAATTTTCAAGGTAGGTCTGTCTTGAAAGTGGGACATAGAATATTAGAATAAAATTCTAGAAAATCACATCATATTTATTTTTTAACATTTATTTGTTTTTTTATTGAAATATAAATATTTCACAAGAAAGATATAGAGAAGGGGTGACAGAGATGCAGGAAATAAAAAAATAAGGTGCTATTCGCAGAAATGCATCTCATGCCTTAAAAAACGCTAGGCGGTTGATAGCTGAAAAAAACAACCCCACCTACGAATGAAGTACCTAACGAAGAAAAGGCTTGAACGTACATCTAACGTGGTGTAATATTAAAGTCGTAGGAAATGGACTCATCGACCCGAGTTCAAATCCAGTACACATAGCGCTAATACACTTGGTAAAGGTATGAATCCAAATAATCTCCCTCCAGCTATGGGTAAATACTAAGGCAGACTGGGCTCTTTAACCTTGATTAGGCAACCTGTGTAGGAGAAAGAAAACTCTGAATTCAAACTTGTTAAACTCTACAAGTCTATTAAAACAACGGGTATCAAGTGGAAAATTGCCTAAACGTTAGGTTTATGATTGATTTTTGGTGATATTCCGTTTGACCCCTCGAAAAAAGCGCTAGTAGAGGCGTGACAGAGAAGTTTTACTTTTTTTATTTAGTTGCCACCAGTCTAGAATCCTGGTCTGGGTTTGTTCAATAAAATACCTTAAAAACAATTAATGAAGTCTTGTTGACTGATTAAAATACGAATGCACAGACACCCAGCCCGAAGAAATCAACCCGGAGATACAACCCACAAGAATAATCATCTATAAGGAAAATGTTATTAACAGTAGGAACAAGCAATTCGTCGACGCGGCCTAATGTCGGTATCAGCCAATCAGTGAGGGAGTCTATTCCCTTTTCCCTAGCGCTAAACCAAGGAGATTATTTTTAGCGTCTGAGCACCTCCGTTTACGCATTGTCGACCTTGGGATTATTTTATGCCGAAGTCATTTTTCTTTTATTCATTTTTTGGTTAGGCATTTTGTTGAATTCATTTGAAACACATTTTAAAACTTATTTTTTCTCGTATTTAATCCATAGATTGGGTCATAGTAGATACAACCCCTCTGGTACAGAGTGGACATGTGGAAAATGGCAATGAAGCGGTACACCACACTCCCCAGAGCTTCATAATTGGAACCTCACTAGAATCAGAAATCCTGGACAAGTCTGGTTGCATTTTATGTTGGATTATTTGTGGCATATAGTTATTTACTAAGCTTAGCTTAGATGTGACACAAGACCAGAAGTATGGGGCGCTCAATGAGAATCAAACTCACTAACAATGGTCTGCAAATCTAATTTGCTAACGATTACAGCACGTTATTGGTATGGTATTGCAACTCCTCTAGAAGAAGAAAAACTCTTAATTCAAACCCGTCAATCTCCGCTTAAAAATTGACTAAGTGTCACATCCTTGCAATACAGAGGAGCACCAAGGAACAACTAAAGTATTCTTTAACAAGGATTTCCGCTAGACGAGCCCTCTTGCTTGACGCTTAAAAGATGGTTCATAAAATCAGGGTTGATATGTCATTAAACAATAAAAACAAAAACAAGTTTCACATCCTACTAGTGCAGGATTAAATATATACTTCTTGACTGCATGTGACAATGGATTTAGCGTCTTTTGATACTTTCCTAAGAACTATTCTAAATTTGTGAACATATATTTGGCGCCTATTATAGTCTGGAGAAAATCAAAGAACGTATTCCCCAAAGATATGAGCCAATAATAATACCCTACGGATCTCAGTAGAAACAAACAAGTGGTGTAATCTAATTATAAACTCCGCTAGTAGAGCAAGGTAGCCAAATTGATTGGGTCTGATGAAAACATAAAAAGAAATAGTCGGGAACAGTTAGCAGTCTGCGTAGTCTTCGTAAATATCGATTACAAACTAAAACGAACGAGGAGAGCCCACTGGGAAATCATGGAATATTCGCAGTTCAATTTCTCTATATTTTAAAAAAAAGTACCTGATCAATCAGAGAACATCGATTTTGCAGCGACTAAGAAATGACACCCAAGAGATATCAAATGGAAGTTGACAATATCTTATGCCATAAATTGATGTACCTGTTAAAATAATTAGTTTGAAAAATTGATATGATCCTCCAATAGTGTCAATTTTAAAAGTTTTTTTCTAATATCGTATCACGTTGTGATTCAATATTACGAGTGAAAATCATTTTCAAGTATTAGTGTTAGATAAGAATATTTGACATCTCTTCAATTTTTGAAGTGTGATTTCCCTTTTTTTTTAAATTTTAAAACTCATTTTTGATGTTTTTAAACTATAGATTTGGCCATAACAGGTATTACCATTCCGGGTCAGAGTGGACCTGGCAAAAATGACAATGCATGACCAGAACCATTCACATGTGCTATACATACCCACTTAGATTTATAGACTAGCAAGGTCACGTGATTGACTCTTGTAACCAATCACTAGCAATACTACTGGCCTGATAGAACACTTAACCCCCCCCCCACATTGGTCATAATTAAAACTGCACTCTGTGAGGACTGACAGACATAGGATTGCCGGATCTTTACCAATTCTCTCGAAGGACTTATACGATTATCAGTAACTGAGAACACTTTAGTAACTGTTGTGATGTTAGTTCAACAGTAAAAAAAGAAGTCAAGTCGAGGTAGGGTAAAAAGAGACAAGTGTATTTACAATAAGGTACAAGAACGGCTAGCTTGCCGCTAAACAGTAACAGTACGGTAACAGTACAACCTTTTCACTCGGTGTCTCACTATTCATAGTGAGAACCGGTGTATATTCTCCACTGTAGGAACGGCCGGTACAACAGTAACCAAGAGGATTCATTATCGAAGGACTTTATACCAGTAACTGAGAACACTTTAGTAACCAAAGGATTCATTATAGACGGACTCTTTATCAAGGATCCAATTCCACCAGATAAGCACTCCTGCTATATGGCCAAGGAATGGCCCTTAAAGACGTAACAGTCTCAAAGTATTAGTCACAAACCAACGTCGTCTCCATTCTATTCTTTTCCTCAACAAGTTAGTGTAGAATATTTTAGCAACAAAAGAATCCAAATAAAAAAGAATGAGTTCCGTGGTTTGAGGAACTCCTAAAAGTGTTAAGCTGTGTTAATTATTCTTTGTTAGTGTCTCCTTTGACCAGGATTCATTACTGTCATTTAGAACTGTTAATTAACACAACAGTTATATCCGTTGTGCCATGTGTGCAATGGAACAATTATTTTGAAAGGGTCCAAAAATTCAAGGTAATATCAATCCTTTGAAAGTCTCTCCCAACTGAACGAAATGCAATTCCTTTCCCAACCGAACACGCCACTCTCACATCAAATAGCAGTCGTCAGATTTCACTTGCCGTCCAAACACTTTCTTCCTCACTCGCCCTGTCAGCGACAGTCCGTCTTTATTTCTGCTCGTTCCGATGCGCTTATGCAAATTCGGATATACCTTATTTGGGTCTCTACTAACAACACCTCAGCTACGAGGAGGTAGCGAGTTCGAGTATCCGTAGCCGCTCGCCACAGGCCAAACATATTCTGACGCGCTTTGTTTGTGGGGGCTGGGAATCCGCTTGTTCATAGGGCTGCCTTTTAGTCTCGTCACAATATTTCAGAGTGAATTTTTAGAACTTATGACCTGATGCGCTTTTTTACATAAAATATCTACCTTTTATACTTACTAGCAAATATATGCACCCTCCGGGTGCAAGTATTTAAGTTTGAATGCAATAAAATATTGTATTAAATTAGAAAGGCTAATGAAACTAAATAAGAATAGAGATAAAAAGATTTGAAACAGAGGGAGTATAATAAAAGATTTGAAACAGAGAGAGTATAATAAAAAATGGAACAACTGAAACTTACTCTTCCATCACTCTCGTCTTTCATTGTTATTTTTTCTAATTTAAGTATTTAGTTATAAGAGGAAGTAAAGAATAAAATGACAATTATTTTATCTTGTTAATGGATTTCATTTAAGATTCATTGAAGAGATTTTTGCTTATATTCATTAAAAATAAAACCAAACAGTTAGAAATCAATAATACTAAGCAAATATTTATTAAATTCGATTTTTTAATATTAATATGCAAATTAGCCTTCCCGTTTACACTGTAAACCGCTATTTTGTTGTATATATAAATATAATTGTATGTTATCAGTATGTAGACATAGTTAACAGTATTAATAATGTAAGACAATTTATTAATAATTGAGGTTTAGATAAAAATAAAATCATGGAGAATGTGATGTCAATAACTAAGAGAATTGTGACTTGAGTAGGAATATAGTTTCGGTTACAGACAGAAAAAAACACACAATCTCCATTATAATAAGATGTATGATTTTTACCTTGACTCATATTGTATTGGCATTTCAGTCTCGGAAGACTATAATAAAGTTTTTGCCCTGAAGTTAGAGCGCCTCCTGTGACTGTGAAGTCCGATGTTTGAAAAACATTCCCGACCATAGATCGCGATTTAAAGGCTGTCCCTGAAAGATGTTGATGTTCCGGTGATTGGCCTTTTTTTTTACTCATATTCAGTTGTTTTTAAATCATCTTATATGTATTCATATGAATTTGATGCTTAACAGGTAATATAGATAGGCTACACTACTGAACCTTTCTCTATTTTCTCTCCCTCGTCTTTTTTTCTTTCTTTCAATATGATATTATACTTCAGTACATTCCCCTTTACGTATTACTCTGTGTTTTTTTTTTTTTCGATCTTTCTTCCATTGCAATTCATTTTATCTTTTATTTATTATTACTAGAATGAACTGAGAAGATTTCTGTCGACCTATGCCACTGCGTTTTTTTCTTCCTTTGCAATTACATTTTCATTTCTATTTACTTTTTCCCTTTTTATTTACTAGAATAATTTGAGAGAATTCAATCGACTACGCTTCTGTGTTCTTTTTCTTGCCTAGAAAATTATTTTTTTCTTTTTACTTTTTTCATTTTTGCTTACTTCAATAATTTGAAAGAAACTAGCGCGTTTTGTGAGGGGTCAAGCAGGAGGTCCCCACAAATCAATCAATTTTCCACCTTCCAGGCTGTAGTTTTGTCGGTACTGTTGTATGGCTGTACCACTTCGACCCTAACGAAGCGCCTCGAAAATAAGCAAGATGGGAGCTGCACAAGAATGCTGCGAGCGGTCCTGACTAAGTCGTGGAAGCAGCACCCCACAATGAAGCAACTGTATGGCCACTTGCCCCCCATCTCACAAACCATACGAGTAAGACGGACTAGGCATGTGGGACACTGCTGGAGAAGCAGGGGTTAGCTCGTAAGCGACGTACTACTGTGGAAGCCAGCACATGGGCCCGCTAATGTGCACCGCCCAGCCAGAACCTACATTGACCAACTATGTAAGGATGCTGGCTGCAGCGCGAGGAGCTACCAGAGTCGATGAAAGATAGGGGAAGGTTGGCGAGAGATCGTCATGGATATCCGTGCAACTGCGCGTCATGATGATGATGGATGATGAATCTAACATTGGTGACCGTGGTGTAATGGTTAGAGTCGTAGGAAATGGACTCGTCGACCCGAGTAAAAAATACTGGATGAAAAGCTACAGTTTCATATAGCGCTAATACCCTTGGGAAAGGTATGAATCCAAATACTCTTTCCTTCCAGCTATAGATAAAATAGTAGGGCAGACTGGGCTATTTAACCTTGCGAGATAAATACAAAATTCAGGCGAATCTGATGTTTTTCAGAAAGGTTTCAGAAAGCGTCTTATTTCTTGGAAAAATTCAAGAGTAATCTGCATCGATAAAGACTCGAAGCCATTTAAATTTAATATCCAAGCACACCGGATATTTTGCAAATGACCCTCAGAACTCGCAGAAATCAGAATCATTTTGCACGAGCCAATTCCAATTGATGTATTCTTACCCTCCTCATTGGCAAACGATTTAAACCTGGAACGAACACGGTTAATGGCGACCATTTCATCGGCTCACATAAAGGATTCAAATAAAATCTTTCAAAGCCAAGCACAGAGAATTCCTCTTCCTCTATTACTTACCGAAAACGTTTGCTTAATTTTTCTGTGTTGATTCTAGTGATGAAATACACGAGTTTTACAGTCACCAAACCCAAACATCATTAAATTATGTTCGCTATATTTTTCACCGAAACGTATATAAACGATGAATTTAGAAAGAGGGGTTAGTTATTTGCCAAAACAGATGAGCCTATTTACACCGAATCTAATAAGGACAATTATCCTGTGAAAAAGGGAACACGCTATGAAATCCGACCGAACAACTCTTTCCTCATTGATGACGGCCAGCATGCTTAGAAAAATTGCGATTTATTCTTCTGATTCTTCATCGGTGATAAGTGAATATACAATACTCTGGCACCGTTATATGATTTCCCAACCCTATTGCCCTTAATCGGCAAGCTCCAAACCCCTTTTTATCGTACGAAACCCTTTTCATCACTGATTCATTCCCCATTGTTGCTTGATTTTAATTTTTGCAAAAAATTATGAACCAAAGAAATCTTGCTTGTTGGCCAACAATAATATGAATGATGGAAACAAAACGATGGCAAGCCCCAACCCCTTTTTATCATAGGTGCTAGAAGGCGTGACTGAGGCCTACATGTCCTGAAATGACTTAAACTTCTATCTGATGGTGAAGGTATCCAGCTTTGGGAGCGCTTTCGAATATGGAGCACCCCTCATGCGGTATCCTTATTTAGACATAGAATATGCTTATAGTATCGCGTGGATACGTTTGTTCATCCCTCGTAATTTACTACTCGTAAAAGTACCACCGCCCTGTCGGCTGGGGCTCTAAATGCACTGCAGCTGCCCACCTCTGCAGAGGTTAGACTCCCCTAATTGTTGGCCGCCTGTTGGCCATGCGTGGCGACTCGTTGATGGCTTACGTATAGAGACAGGGGATGAGCATCATAACTTGCAGATTACTCCACTTTGCCCTCTCTTGGGCTTAGACGGCGGCGGAAGAAGAAGCCCCCTCGATCAATTGGTCTGTTCACGTTCTAAGTCCTTAGCACCTATATGCATTGCCCCGACCCTATTCCCCACTGATGGCTAAGCCCAAAAACTTCTTTATCATATGGGTGCTAGAAGGCGTGACTGAGCCTACATGTTCCGGAATGACGGTTAAACTAGCTGATGATAGAGGTTTCCCAGGTTTTGGAGTTTGGAATGTGGAAAGCACCCCTTCATCACCATTTGTTCCCGGTACACCCTACCCGGTATGTAGTACCTGTTAGGTCCTACTATGGGTTAAATAGAAAAATGCCATTTAAAAAAAAAATTTATTAATCCATTAAGAATTAATTTATTTCAAAACTTTATCGCTTAAATGACCACTGAGTTATATGAAGTAAAACAAAACCAAACCAAACCAAAACTAATTATGACTCGTCGGCCCGGTTGTATCAAATCCTGTATTATAATACTCCTTTTCACTTAGCGCTAATTCAACCTGAATCATTCCACTCCCTCCAACTATAATAAATAGTAGGCAGACTGGACTCTTTAACTTGTTGGCAAACCGGTCTAGAGAAGGAAAACTCTAATTTTAAACATGTTAAACTCCGCTTATAAATTGACACATGAAAAGTTCACATCCTGCTCAGCTGAGGGTTGGAAATATATATATATGGGCTAGGCTTGGCTACAGCCGCATTGATCGAGGAGCCTCTCCTACCCGACCGTCTTAGGCCCAAGAAAGACCCAATTGGTGTTATTGCATCATGAGACTGCTCAACCACCTGGTTCTATCCATAATTCATCACGGGCCCACCCACGGCCAACAAGGTAGCCCCATGGCGGACTTATCCCTCTGCAGAGGTCATTCGTGCATTCTAACGCCCCAGACATCAGGAGAATAATAAAACAATTATATATATATATAATATATATACTATATATATATATAGTATACTATATACTATTATATATATGATAAAAATAGATAGGTTATTTTGTGGAAAAGAATAACTGTGAGTGTAGGTGTTCAAACGAGACTAATATTTAAAAAATACAAAATGACTTATCATCGTTAAAAATTTTCTCTAACTCTATACACAAGTTTCGGATAATATTACCTCTCTCCACCCCCTGTTCTCTCTCTCTCTCTCTCTCTCTCTCTCTCTCTCTCTCTCTCTCTCTCTCTCTCCTCTCTCTCTCTCTACTCAACCACACAACACGCGCATATTGTCTATCTTTCTTTATTATCCCTCCACACTAGCCACACTTATATGCATACATATATATGCATGTATGTGATGTCCACACCACATTATATACAATGCCAAAAATATTATATATTGTATTGATAATATGTTTTTTCTATAAATTATGCAGTAAACAATGTTTAATGTTGCGATACACACACACACACACACACACATCATTATAAATATATATATTATATAGTAATATAATATATATATATATATATATGATAGTACAGGCTGGATGGGTTTAGGATCGACATATCTGTAGAAAGTTATCAAAAAATGACAACTCAAAACAAGTCACAGGGGATTACGTTTCGTCGTGTACACAGACGTCCTCAGCCATTTGTACTTTATTAAAGCAAATATACGTTTAAATACAAGTGGCGGCGTGCGCTACTTCCTTATCTCAACATCACTACACACTCCCCCCCTTGACCTCCCCGCGTCATCCGCCGCCACTTGTATTTAAAACGTTTCATCTTTGCTTTAATAAGTCACACAATGACTGAGACGTCTGTGAACACAGACGGAAACGTATCACCATGTTGACTTTTTTAGTTGTTTCTATTTCTTGACCCACTTTCCCTTCTATCTACAAGCATATATATATATATATATATATATAATATATATATATATTATATATATATATGCATGGGTTGATGTTGTGTGTGTGTTTGTGTTGTTGTTGTGTTGTGTGTGTGTGTGAATAAATAGTGAGAAATATGAAAAAACCACAGTTCAATAGAATGATGGTAAGTTACATTGTTAATTGATGTTGACAAGATTAGGAAGATATTATATACTAATTGATATTATTGCCGGTTAAACAGATCAATTGTTATTTTTTAAGTACAATTGTCATATTTATTTTGAATGCTCTCCACCAAGCACTCCACCCTTATCTCACAGACCAGTGATTCTAAAAGATAGCATTTCACGCGGAATATTTATATATTTTTGCCCACTCTGAGTATACTATTTTTTTACCTCCCCCATCAAGATTATGTCACTTTGAAGTATAAACATAGGACAACAGCCGAAAAATTCAAAATAATATAAATTAACCAAGTCTCCATTTATTAAAAATTCAAAAAAATCTATCGATATAAGTTTTGGATGAATAAGGAATAAGTAAAATTAAATACAGTTTTTTTTTTTTTAAATAAACAGAAAAAAAAAAAGAATAAGAAAAAAAAGTTATCTTTTAAAGATATGCCAGTGGTAAAATTTCCAGTCTTAGAGGTTTGTATCCATAATTAAGTAAAATAAAATGAAATTTATTAAAGTAAAAAAAAAAATAAATAAAACAAATTTGATATAGAAAACTTAGTTCCGTAGCCCTCAAATAAATGGTGCGCACCATCTAATAATTATCATTAAATAATTAATTTTAACACACTTTTGATTTTTCCACGAAAATCGCAGGTATTTATTTGATTTCTAAACTTTTTAGGCAACCTCTTGTTACTTGAAAAAAAAGTGCTTAGAGTAAAAAATATTTTTTAAAACTTATACAGTTGTTCTCATTCCATTTCATTTAATGATTTCCCGTATTCTGACTAACATTGCCGTTAGTTTCCTTACATGCAAATGGAGACCAAAATCTCCTTTATCATTTGAATTAGATTAATCCCCTGGTCCGTGAAGAGACCGACTGACAACAAGGGCAAATACCATTGACTACTAAAAAAGGAAAAAAAAGATACTTGTTCATTTTTTTTAAATAAAATTATCTTTCAATTTAATTTTATTGAAAAGACCACCATACTCGTTGAATATTCTTTTGTTGGTTCTTGCGACCCCCCAGTTTGGGAAACATTACCGAGATAAAGGAAGAAAACATTAATTTCACATGGAAAATCACCTAATAAACCGTCCATGCCACAGGATTATTAATCCCAATTTGTTGATATTAAAGGTTGCAAACGAACTGGCGCCCATGAACGGCCAAACACGTGCGCTTATTGACCGTGTCGGCCGTAACGGGATTGAATCAACCTCCAGTAACATGGTGTCTGCCGAGTAGCAGGAGAAATGCAAAATTCCAGGGAATGATTTGGATTTTCATTAATTCATACGAACCTCAAATTTCCTGACAACTGCCCATGACTTTTCACTGCCATAATGGCTTATAGTGGCTATTCTATCTAATCACGAGTCTCAAAACCGGAGAAAAATAGATTAATTTTCTTCGATGACGTCCTGTCCTTCGACAACCTATCAGCAGCAGGCCAGGACACATCTACTGCTACATAATGGAACATGTTTTCGATACGTGTTGTATATTCAAGGTTCAAAAAGGTCCATACAAAATTTATTTCTAAATAGGAAAAAAAGCTTCACACTTATTATTATTATGAAATTAACGTGCTTTTGAAGGAAGAAAGCACAAAGCTGGAAAAAATGCTTTTAGAATTTCCGGCGCTCAGCCACAATGGCCCGTTCAGATTCCATCGTTAGAACATTATCAATGTATTAGTATAATAATTCTATAGGCCAGATTAGCTCAGCGGTTAGCAGCCATTCGCCTAGTAATAGCAAGATTCCTGCGTTCGATTAGCGCGCTCGCCAACTCAGCGCATGGCGAACAAATATTGGTAATCTCATCTGAGTAGTAAAATATTGGAGTTGACGATAGATGTGACACTCCACCTACGTAAAAATAATCTCCCTGTCTACGCAAACAAAATTTGTAGACTATCTCGGTGTTCGTCTGACCGACTCCAATTGCCACTACAAAGGCCTTACTTTTTGAATAAATGAAACAGAACAGAAAATAAAATACATACATTGGAAAATGTTTACAAAATAATTTTGAATATTATAGATTGAAACATTTCAGTAAATTTCAAATCAGTTCAAAATTACCAGTGCCAAATATATAATAATATATATATATATATATATATATATAATATATATTATATATCTGTTTGTGTTGTGGTGTGCGTATGTTATAAACATATATGTATATATATACATATGTACTGTATCATGATATATATATGTATTACATATATGTTATATATATATATAGTATATATATATATATGTATAGATATGCATGTAATATATATACTATATATATATAAAGAAGAGACAAGAGACAGAGTAACAAACAAAAACGTAAGTAAAAATCGAAGATATTCTTACGAACAAAAGAATAGACCACTCTTCACGTTCATATAAACCTAAAAACTACTGGCGTGTTTTAAAATCTCAACATTTGACTCATCTGACAGATTGCATAAGCATAAAAAACTTATAGTTATAGTTTGTATAATATTCCATTTAATTTCAATATATTGATTAACTATATATTATATATATATATAATATATATATATATATATATATATAGTATTGGGAATGTAGTTAAATAGTGACATTGATTTTATTTCTACTTTTTGTTCGTTAAGATATCATAATTTCCATAATATCATTATTTATTATTTGTAAATCTGCTCTGCTTATTAGCGTTGACACCTTTATATGCTAAGTACTTTCGCATTATTTCTATTTTTTATTCATCTATATAATATATAATAATATATATATTATAATAATATATATATATATATTATATATTCCTATACATTTAACAGTCAATTTTTACTGTCGTTCAAGCATCATATGCCTTTCGTCAGATAAATTCTCCTTGCAATATATATATATATATAATATATATAATATATATATATATATTATATTGAAATAGAGTTGGGTTAATACAACAATAGAACGCTGCCACACTTTTCCAGACTTACAGACTTGAGCCTTCACTATCTGATGCAATTTAATGTCATATTCAAACCATTTTATTGAGAAGTATTCACTCCCATCTGCAGAAAATTGCCTTCAGAATACTTTAAGCCTCTACCGACAGCGTCCAAAAAAAGACAGAAAGAAAGAAAGATATGAGAGTAACAGAAGAACAAAACCAATGCGAATTACGTTGTATGGAAAGCGCAATTGAAAAAGCAGCTGTTGAACTCCTGCTTATCTGCGTAAGTACCCAAAATAAAATGTTGCTGGAAAAATGTCTCTTGCAGTTTCCCAGCAACATGAAAAAAGCATGTGCAGTGTGCGCTAATTAAACCTGTTGGTTTAACGGGCGTTCTGCGCATATCCAAAGATATAACATCAGCAGTTGAAGCTGTGCTGCGATGACGACAGCAAGTCTGTGCGTTTGGCCAAAGAACAGCGAGTTCACCGTGATTTAAAAAAGGCACGTTTTTCGTTCCAACTGGTTGATGTTTCCAGTTAGATATTAGACGGAGCCAAATAATAAACTGCTATTCCTTCTGTGGATCACCGAATACTATAGACGACATTACAAATATTCGTCTGTTTCCTATAAAGCTCGTCTATTGCCTTGCGCCTTCTGAGCTGCAATAATCATATGTAAATATATATCATGTATCTCAAGAGGAACGTCTCCAAAGATCTGAGACCTGGGAAACCGTTCGTGCGGCTACTGGAAACACTTTGTTTGTAGTGAAGTTGACTGCCTCGCTTTTGCCACGCGATATTGCTGCGATATTTTATAAGTAAATAAGTTGTTGCTGGCTTATTCCACACAACTCAACTCAATACACATACTTCTTATATACGATATAAGCACTATTTACTTATAAATATATATAATATTACCAATCCCTCTGCCACGAGCAGGATGCGACACAAGGTCAATTTCTTAAGCGGATTTACAGGTTTGAATTCAGAGTTTTCCTTCACCTAGACAGGTTGCCTAACCAAGGTTAAATAGCCCAGTCGCCCTTCTATTTAACCATTGCTGGAGCGAGAGTAGGATCATACCTTTCCCAAGTATTAGCGCTATGTGAAATGCAATGCTTGGCATAATGCCGTTAGATTGTTAGACAACAGTATCTATATTTGTCAACGACCCAGAATGTGAATTTCTAACGCGAGTTTAACGCTTTGAATTCAGCGTGTTCTTCTCCTAGACTGGTTAGCGGGTATTTCAAAAGAACCAGTCTACTCTACTGTTTAACATATTTGGAGGAGTATAGTTTGGATTCATATTTTTCAAGGGTATTAGCGCTGTGAAATTGCAAACAGCCTCGTCCAGAATTTGAACTAGGGTCGACGAGTACATTTCCTACGATTTAACCATTACCTACGTGCTTCAGTATATGGAGAAGGAAAAGTCTGACTTCTAAACTGTTGGAATCTCTTAAAAATGACCTTATGTGTCACATCCTGCTCGTGTCTAGGGCGGTAAATAACATACATGACTTTACACAGATCCCTCGTAGCGCAATACTTGCAAACTAGATTAGCAGGATATTGTTCGTGATTTTTGATTCTCATCGGGCACCCATACAAGGCTTGTGCCATATCTAAGCTACGGTTTAGTAAATAAGTGCGTGAAAATATTCTGTGCTATAGCCTAACTGAAATGAGAAACCTCGTTAGCTTAGTGGATTGTCTATGATATCCTGGAAAGTGAGTTCGGTTTCCAGTTGCGCTAGTACGTTCCCTTTCGGAATAATAATCTTGATAAAGGAAAATAAATTCCTAGCCAGAAACTATAAGTTGAATATTCAAACTATCCTTCTTCTAGAAGGATTGACTTTGGCATTAAATAGCCTAGAAGTTTGTTATGGCCATTAAACAAATAAACCAAAAAGTAGTCTGGGCACTCTTGCTCTCCTATTTCTTTGTCAGTTTTGCTTGGGAGGCAAGTGCTCTGGTTATGCTTGGTATTACTGTCATCTTTCCTATTCCACAGTTTTAATTTTATTATTTATTTTTTTTTTTTTTGTATTTTTTTTTCAGTTCTCAGCAAGGTCCGGGTATTATCCAGCTTATCGATTTCCTTTACTTTTACGCTGTTTTTGAAATAGCAAAGTCCAGTTCATGACAAGTTATTTTCTTGTGTTGTAGGGAATATATTCGTTACTTGTAATGGTTCCTCCTTTAGGCACTGGGTGACGTAGTAGGGAGCTGGGCATGACACCAAACTGCATTCAATGGTGGGTACCCGGTCCTGGAGAGGCTGCCGAGTGTGGGGACCTTCATTGCCATTATTCCCAGGTACTCTAACCGGAATCTTTACAGTATTTGTTCAGAAAGCACGCGTCATTCTTGTGTGTAGGCTCTATTTAGCCTTTGTTTTGTTTTTTTGTTGAAGTCCAAGTGGTGCAGCCATACAGTCGCACTGATAAGGCTACAGCTTGGAAGAAAATACTTTATTACTACAATATATTATTAATCGACATCTGTGTTCAGAAGAAACAGAAATAAGAATAGTTATAGTTATGGTAATTTACAACGCACGGATGAACTCTTCGACTAGAAATAGTGGCAGGACCTGCTGCTATTTATAGTTGGATGAGTTCATGCAGGCGTGTAAATTACCATACAGAAAGAAAGAAAGAAGAACGAAAGACAGAAAGAAAGAAAGAAGGAAAGAACAAAGAACAAAGAAAGCAAAAAAGAACGAACGAACGAAAGAAAAAAGAAAGAACGAAAGAATGAAAGAATGAAAGAAAAGACATAAATAACGAAAGAAAGAAAGGAAGGAAAGAAAGACGAAAGACAGAACGAAAGAAAGAAAGAAAGAACGAACGAACAAAAGAAAGAAAGAAAGAAAGAACGAAGAACGAAAGAATGAAGAAAGATCTAAAGAAGGAAATAACGAAAAGAAGAAAGAACGGAAGAAAGACATAAAGAACGAAAGAAAGAACAAAAGAATGAAAGAAATAAAGAACGAAAGGAAGAAAGAACGAAAGAAAGAAAGAAAAAATGAAAGAAGCAACGAAAGAAAGAAAGAAAGAATGAAAGAAAGACATAAACAACAAAAGAAAGAAAGAAAAACAGAAAAAAAGAAAGACAGAAAGACAGAAAGAACGAAAGAAAGAAAGACAGAAAGAACGAAAGAAAGAAAGAAAGAAAGATAGATAGAAAGACATAAAGAACGAACGAAAGAAAGAAAGAAAGAAAGAAAGACATAAAGAACGAAAGAAAGAAAGATAGAAAGAAAGAAAGAAAGAAATAAAGACATAAAGAAAGAAAGAAAGAAGAAAGAAAGAAAGATAAAGAACGAAAGAAGAAAGAAAAAAAGAAAGAAAGATAGAAAGAAAGACATAAAGAACGAAAGAAAGAAAGAAAGAAAGAAAGAAAGAAAGAAAGAAAGACAAAAAGAACGAAAGAAAGAAAGAAAGATAGAAAGAAAGACAGAACAAAAGAAAGAAAGAAATATCGAAGACAGATCATGAAAGAAGAAAGTATGGAATATTCTATCAATGAAAGAATAGAAATGATAAAACGATTTATTCATATCGAAAGGATCGCCGTATTAGAACTACAAATCGAGTAAATTACAAGAGAATTCAGGCGAATCTGATGTTTTTCAGAGGTTTCAGAAAGCGTCTTATTCTTGGAAAATGTCAGAGAGTAATCTGCATCGATAAAGACTGAAGCCATTTAATTAATATCAAGCGACCGGATATTTGCAAATGGACCCTCAGAACTCGAGAAATCAGAATCATTTTGCCACGGCCAATTCCATTGATGTGATTCTTACCCTCCTCATTGGCAAACCGATTTAACCTGGAACGGAACACGGTTAATGGCGGACATTTTCATCGGCTCACATAAGGATTCAATAAAAATTCTTTCAAAGCCAAGCACAGATGAATTCCTCTTCCTCTATGGTACTTACCGAAAACGTTGCTTAATTTTCTGTGTTGATTCTAGTGATGAAATACAGCGAGTTTTACAGTCACCAAACCAAACATCATTAATTATTTCGGTATATTTTTCACGAAACGTATATAAACGATGAATTTAGAAAGAGGGGTTAGTTATGGTTGGCCAAACAGATGAGCCTATTTACATCCGAATCTAATAAGGGCAATTACCTGTGAAAAGGGATACACGCTATTGAATCGGACCGAACAACTCTTCCTCATTGATGAGGCGGCAGCATGCTTAGAAATTTGCGATTTATTCTTCTGATTCTTCATCGGGTGATAAGTGAAATACAATACTCTGGCACCTATATGATTTTCCCAACCCTATTGCCCTTATGGCAAGCTCCAACCCCTTTTTATCGACGAAACCCTTTTCATCACTGATTCATTCCCATTGTTGCTTGATTTAATTTTGCAAAAAAAGTTATTGAACAAAGAAACTTGCTTTTGGCAACAAGTAATATGGAATGATGAAACAAAACCGATGGCAAGCCCCAACCCCTTTTTATCATATGGGTGCTAGAAGGCGGTGACTGAGGGCCTACATGTCCTGGAAATGACTTAAACTCTATCTGATGGTGAGGTTCCAGCTTTGGAGGTTTGGGGAATATGGAGCACCCCTTCATCGGTATCCTTATTTAGACATAGAATATGTTATAGTATCGCGTGGATACGTTTGTTCAGCCCTCGTATATTTATCTTACTCGTAAAGGTAGCCGCCCTGTCGGCTGGGGCGTTAGAATGCACTGACTGCACCTCTGCAGAGGGGTTAGACTCCCCTAATGGGGCCGCCTGTTGGCCATGGGTGGCGACTCGTGATGCTTACGGATAGAGACCAGGTGGATGAGCAGTTCATAACTTGCAATACTCCACTTTGGCCCTCTCTTGGGCTAGACGGGCAGGCGGAGAAGCCCCCTCCGATCAATTGGCTGTTCACGTCAAGTCCTAGCACCTATATGATTGCCCCGACCCTATTGCCCATATGGCAAGCCCCAAACTCTTTTTATCATATGGGTGCTAGAAGGCGGTGACTGAGGGCCTACATGTCCTGGGAATGACGTTAAACTAGCTGATGATGAGGTTCCAGTTTTGGAGGTTTGGGGAATGTGGAGCACCCCTTCATCACCATTGTTCCCGGTACACCCTGACCCGGAGTGGTAGTACCTGTTAGGGTCCTATCTATGGGTTAAATAGAAAAATGCATTTATAAAAAAATTGTATTATCCATTAAGAATTAATTTATTTCAAAACTTTATCGGCATTAAATGACCCACTGAGGTTGATATGAAGTAAAACAAACCAAACCAAACCAAACGAATTATGGACTCGTCGGCCCGAGTTCAAATCCTGTATGTGATAATTCCTTTTCACTTAGCGCTAATTCACCTGAATCATACACTCCCTCCAACTATAGATAAATAGTAGGGCAGACTGGACTCTTTAACTTTGTTTAGGCAACCGGTCTAGGAGAAGGAAAACTCTTAATTTAAACATGTTAAACTCCGCTTAATAAATTGACACATGAAAGTGTCACATCCTGCTCATGCTGAGGGGTTGGTAAATATATATATAGGGGCTAGGGCTTGGCGTGACCAGCCGATTGATCGGAGGGAGCCTCTCCGACCGACCGTCTAGCCCAAGAAAGAGCCCAATTGGTGTATTGCAAGTCATGGACTGCTCAACCACCTGGGTTCTATCCATAATCATCACGGGGCGCCACCCACGGCCAACAGGTAGCCCCATTGGGGGAGTCTTATCCCTCTGCAGAGGTGCATTCGGTGCATTCTAACGCCCCAGACGACAGGGAGGAATAATAAACAATATATATATATATATATATATATATATATATATATATATATATATATATATATATATGATAAAAAATAGTAGGTTATTTTGGAAAATGAATAACTGTGAGTGTAGGTGTTCAAACGAGACTA
>CM042167.1:82282380-82309880 GCA_023376005.1 Doryteuthis pealeii
GCTTAAGAAATTGACCCTGTGTCGCATCCTGCTCGTGCGGAGGGGGTTGGTAAATATATATATTTATAAGTAAATAGTGCTTAATATCGTATATAGAAGTATGTGTATTGAAGTTAGAGTAGTGTGGACATAAAGCCAGCGTCACACTTGTTTTTTTTTAATCGCTTAGGTGGGAAACTGTCAGTAACCACTTCTTGTTAACGCTACCCTTATTATATATATATATATATATATATATATATATTATATATATATATATATATTATGAATAGAGAATGAATGAGAAAATGAGAAAAGTATTGGTATGAAAAGGTGCTCAATGCTAATAAAGCAGAGCAGTTTTATAATCAATTGTAATATTATGGATTTAGACTCATAACTTAAAGTTTCATGGTTATGCAATCATCAGATGAGTCAAATGCTTGAGATCTTAAAAACCAGTAGTCTAATGGTTGAGGTTTTTTTTGAATAAAAAAAAATGGTTGAAATTTAACATTTAAAAAAAATCTCAACCATTTGACTACTCGTTTTTAAGATCTCAACCATTTGACTCATCTAATGATTGCATAACCATGAAACTTTAAGTTATTAGTCCAAATCCATGATATTACAATTGATTATATATATATATATATATTATATATATATATATATATATATATTATATATATATATATATATATATTATCAATATTCTATTCCAAAAATAAATAAGTACATTGCAATTTTACTGTTTATTTTTCCCGACTTATTCGTGAAATAAATTATCATTTCTATCAATAATTCAAAGACTTGTCTATTCTGGTAATTTGGAATCAAAAATTAAAGAAAAATTCAAGCTGCACCTGTCTGGTGGAAGCGTAATAGAATTCGTAAAAAATAAAGTGATACCTGTCCAGTTAGATTGAAATAAAAATAAAATAATAACATTACGTCTAGGTTTAATGGGAAAGACCATATCAATATCATTTGGAAAATAGAAAAAAAAAACATAATGAAGAAATCCTAGTTTAGTATTTTTTTGCAATATTCGGACTATTGTCCTCATCTTCATTGTTATCTGCACAAGGTTTCGGCCAATGTGTCCTCCGACCTTCTTCAGGTATTTCTTGTCGGACTTGGGAACCTTCTCGGACTCGGGAACCATCTCGGAATCGGGAACCATCTTTTCGAACTTGGGAACTTTCTTGTCGTAGTCGGGAACCTTCTTGTCGTAATCGGGAGCCATCACGGAACTTTGAACCTAACCCTTTATTCAGTCCATGGGGGTATGCTGTTCTCATTCGCTAACAATAGCTGGGGTAGAGGCGTTAAGCCGTGTTTATCATTATTATTATTTACTTCTTTTGAGTTTTCACATCAGTGTTAGCTGATGTTCTTTCACTGGAGTCTGAGTGACAGCAAGTCTCCAGGACTCTTCTGAGTATTCTGGCAGATTGCAGCAGTTCAGTATTCTGAATGGTTTCAATCCTTCCTCTGATTTCCAAACTTTCCAAATTATTACTATTATTATTATTATTATTATTATTATTATTATTATTATTATTATTATTCTTTCTTACTGCTGACCTTGACCAGGATTGAACCTGCATTCAAGAGATAACTATCACTCAGAACCGTCTTAACCTAACTCCTTTATCCACTCAGCCAGGTGTCCACTCGTAGTTTGTTATACATTGAAAGGTAAACAATTCAAAGTTCTTATTGCAAGACTGGACTCACGTTGTCACCTTAATATCTAATATCGTTCTGTCGGCAAGGTTTGTATAATACACCAACTGCATCTATCAGAATGATAAACCTAAAATAACGAATTTATTTTCCTACATAAAACTGTTAAAGTCAATTTACACAGTTTCATATATATTACTTTTTCCATATCTGGAAGAGATGTGGGTGGCGACCCGTGATGCCCAAGGATAGAACCCTGGTGGATGAGCAGTCCATTACTTGCAAAACTCCACTTTGGCTCTTTCTTGTGCTCACGTCAAGCCCTAGCACCTATATGATTGCCCCAACCCTATTGCCCTTATGATAAGCACCAAACCTTTTCATCATATGTGTGCTAGAAGGTGGTGGCTGAGGGTCTACATGTCATGGGAATCACGTTAAACTCTATCTGATGGTGAGGTTCCAGGTTTGGAGGTCTGGTGAATGTGGAGTACCCCTTCATCACCATTGCTGCCTGGTTGATTCTGACCCGGAGTGGTAGTATCTGTTAGGGTGCTATCTATGGGTTGAATAGAAAAAAACCTGAATTTATAAACCAAATTTGATTATCCATTAAGAATGAATTTATTTCAAAACTTTGTCGGCATTAAATGACCCACCGAGATTGATATGCCGTAAAACCCAAACCAAACCAAACCAAAATAGCTGGAGGAAGAATACTTTCATTTATACATTTCCTAGGCGTTTTGGCAATTTGATGTAATGCACGCATTCAGCCAGGATCCAACTTATTAATTAATATAATAATACTAGCCCCCCCCCCAAAAAAAAAACCCTCCGGGCCGTGTAAAAATTAATTTTTGAAAGATTTTTTCTGAGGGGTGTGAGTGAAATTCAATGTCAGAGAGCGTGTACCATAAGTAAGTAAATTCATCAAATTTATTAAAGAAGTAAAAAACAATAAAACAATTTGAAATGGAAACTTAGTTCTGATAACTTTAAATAAAATAAACTACTGTATTTTTGAAAACTTGTTCTAAAAAAACAATAAGGATCGTCTAAGTTTCCATGCTCAAATTTTGAGTAATTATTTTATGTTATGACGATTTCGTTTGATGTGACGTAAGCAGTGGCGTAGTTTTTGTTGCAGACAAATGTTGACCTAATCTCCATCCATACCTATATAAAGGGCAGTTATGTGTATGCATGTGTGTCCGAAGGAAACTACGAAAAGAAAACAATTAACGACAAAGTAAATATATATTCACATTCACTATCACCAGAGCTTGCTTTTTGTGCAAAAATAATGAAGATTTTATGGGATGATATTTGAAAATTAGGATGTTAATTGTCAAAGAAAGGATAGTTGGATATGCGAGATTAGCTTGCTAATCATTATACCACATTCGGCTGTCTTTCTTGAGCCATGTTGTAAGCTTATTAAAATATAGACACCCGAAACACTCAAAAATAAGTCGGACAGGCGAATGGAGAGACCATTTGATTTCTGAATTCCTGAAATTATTGCCACTACTCTGGGTACTTGGGATCACTCTCCCTGACAATAACCACTATGCCAGTAAACGAAAATACAGTTTCACATAGAGAAGGCATCGGTTGTATACACTTAGCTAAAGCATTTACAGCACCACTCAATAAGCAGGAAGATAATGAACTTATCTCATTTAATCTTATAACTAAGGTGGAAGAAAACGGCAGTTTGCTCAACAAATGAGAAGATACAATTAAGTGTATCTGCTAAATTATTGCTGGTTCTTGGTTAACTCGTTAGTCAACTGCAATGAGAAAATATTGACACGAGGAAATTATTCTTTTAATACTTAATTCTTTCACAGAGAATTGCTAATTCTATTAGGAGAGATATTTTCCTGCCAACTTGGTTAATTTTATAACTGCTAAAAGTATTTTGTCAGTATTACAAAATACGAATGTGTTCACAAGTTTTAGAACAATTGTTAGCATGTTGGGCTCTTAAAACATTGAAGGAATCTGATCTTCGTTTAATTCGTAGTGAATAGTGAGCGATTGCTTAAGTCTAAGTCTTTATAACTGACTAGTATATAGCTATTCGGCTTTGCCCAGGATCTAAAAAGTTAATAATTAATCTTATTTATATTTATACGTAGTATATGCTGATGATATAGCACTACTCGCAAATACACCTGCACAAGCCGAATCCTTGCTACAAAGCCTAGAAAAGGTATCACGAAACGTCGGCCTATACGTAAACTATGATAAAACTGAGTTCATGTCTTTTGAAAACAAAACAGACATCTCATCTCGCGATAGCAAACTCCTAAACTCGGTAGAACAATTTATATACCTAGGCAGTAATATCTCCTCTACAAAAAACGACGTTAATGCACGCATAGAAAAGACATGGTCCGCTATAAATAAATCGTCAGTTATATGGAAATCCAATCTCACAGACAAGTTAAAGAGACGGTTCTTCCAGGCCGTTGTCGTGTCAGTGCTGCTGTACGGCTGCACCACCTGGACCCTAACGAAGCGACTAGAGAATAAACTAGATGGGATCTGCACAAGAATGCTGCGTGTGATACTGAACAGGACGTGGAAACAACACCACACGAGAAATCAACTGTATGACCACCTGCCACATATTACCCAAACCATCCGAGTAAGACTGACAAGACACGCAGGACACTGCTGGAGAAGCAAGGACGAACTCATAAGTGACGTGCTCCTGTGGAAGACAGCACATGGGCACGCCCGTGTGGGCCGACCAACAATGACGCACATTAACCAGCTGTGCGGATACAGGATGCTGCATAGAGGACATCCCGAGAATGATGGAGAGAAATTGTCATGGGTATCCGTGCTAACAGCGCGACATGATGAGGATGATATTTATACGAAGGTGAGTCAAAATTAATGCGATTTTCTTTATTTCCTGCACGGTTTGCCATGCTTTTTGACCTGGAAAAGCCGAAAATCAGAACCATTTTCAGGTAAAATGTAGGGAACCTTTGCCTCATTGGACTTCAAGATATTACGCCCGCGATAGTAGAAAAGTGCCAAATTTTGCCTTCTGTCAGACAGTTTTTCACCTGTAACTTTTGTTACAATTGGGATAGAACAACAAACTGGCTATCAAATTGAAGCATTTGTAATACTCTTTCTGTAAAAATAATCCAAGTAAACATTCAAGAAAAAAAAGACACATCATATTCTGAAAAATATCAAAATTTCATAAATATTACAATCTTGACATCAGAAAATGTGTGACAAAGACCCTAAAAATTATTTAATCATCAAAGTCTTATGTCAAGTACACAGAATAATGCAGTGTCAGGAACATGAACAGTTTACAGTAGTAATATGCATGTATGTGTGTGCGTGTGTGCATATGTATGTGGGGAGTGGCATCAGGTATAGTGTCGGCGGACTACAGGAAGCATGGAGGCTTTAAAAGATTCAGTGCTTCGGCAGCCTACAACAGACGCGGGCCGTTTATTCCATGTCTCCCACAATTCTGAGCGTGAAAAAATGTTTCCGAAAAGTCACGTGAGCAGTGCTGTTTTCTGACTTTGTAGGCATGCCCACGTGTGTTGGAAAGATGGAGATCAAAAAGGTGCTCAAGGTTGCCTGTTGTTAAGATGATTAATGACCTTATGAGCGTTTACCAGGTCAGTTGCCAGACGCCGAGTTTCAGCGAATCCATTCCAGGGCTGCGAGACGTTCAGAGTATGGTAGATACCTGATGGAGGGTATTCGATTGGTTGCACGTCTCTGTACAGTTTCTAGGAGGTTAATATTCTGAGCAAGATAGCAGTTCCATATTTGTTTTAGTATTTTTATTCTTTATATATTCTGTTGTTTTTGTTTTTTTTTGTTAAGTTGTCTATTTTTATCATTCTTCGTGTTTGTATTTTTTCGTTTGTTAGCTTTTATTATGTTTAACCAATAGGCACCCTGCTGGGAGCTGTTTTGAAAGGAACAGCTTTTGCTTTCTCTTAAGTCTATTTGCTGCAGCCATACAGTAGTACTGAAATCATGCTCGTACGGCGCATTTTCAGTTAGTATGAATAAATGAATAAATAAATAAGGATATCCGTTGTGAGGTTTTAAGGGGTCAAATAAGAACAAAACGACGGGTAACAAAAGTAGAAAAATGTATTAACAGAAAGTAGACAAATACAATAGAGAGATGTGGAAAACTACGTCCGACAATAGAGTATTGGCTTGCTCGCATTGGCTTACTGCTAAGCCACAATTGTCCGTGTTATTTATAGTAACCTGTCGGCGCATTCCATTGGTCAATAGGGTGTATCACCTATAACAATATCCCTGCCGATACATGTAGTAACTATTATCAAGAAGTGTACTAATAGAATTCCTGTTTTTCGGCGCTATGTATTGCTTTCTGTACTGGCTTCCATATTTCCTTATGAACGCTTTCGCACGTGTGTGTGTGTGTGTGTGTGTGTGATTCAAATGGATTCCAAGAGTACTTGGGCGCCAAACAGTATTATCAATGCAAAATCAGTAGCAGTGATATTTCTCAATCCATCTTTGGCATTACGTCTAATTAACAATAGAGAAGAAAGGGGAGGGCGGCGAAACTCTCAGTGCAAAAGAGAAAGAGAAAGAGAGAAAGAGAGAGAAAGAGAGAGAGAGAGAGAGAGAAAGAGAGAGAGAAAGAGAGAGAGAATTCAAAAATCGAATGTTGGAAATTGTTCTTTTGAGATTGTAGCTCAGATGGACTTAACTGTCACCAACCCTCAATCTCGCCCACTTCCTTGCCCTCAAGCACCGGCGCTAATGTGTTTTCCCTCTCCGCAGGCGCTTGATTGAATGAACGGCGACTGAGATCCCGCAGTTTAAAAGTCTCCCCTAATGGAACCGATGATGGGAAATGTCAAACTGCAGGTGGGCCCTAGCTAACGCGCCCAGCGACTCAAAGCGGGAGCAAAAAGATTTCTTAATTCCACATTCATTAAGTCCCGTTGCTCATTGCGACGAACACTTCAATCAGTTATCAAGCTTTCAACGCCTCGAATTTATTCAAGGGAAGTTCTACGAGTGAGGTCAAAATCAACAGATTATTTCTCAGAATTTTTTTAGATGAGGCTTGATAATTAGAATTATTTGGATTATTCGGACTATTGTTCTCATCTTTGTTATCTGTACAACGTTTAGGCCGATATGCCCACCGGCCTTTTTCAGGTATTTCTTGTCGGACTCAGAAACCTTTGTGATCTCAGGAACCTTATTAGTAAAGGGTTAGGTTCAAGGTTCCGTGATGGCTCCCGATTATGACAAGAAGGTTTCCGAGTCCGAGAAGGTTCCCGAGTCCGAAAAGAAATACTTGAAGAAGGCCGGAGGGCACATCGTCCGAAACGTTGTACAGATAACAATGAAGATGAGGACAATAGTCCGAATAATACAAATAATACTAGTTATCCAGCCTCATCTAAAAAATTTAGAGAATTAGTATTTTATTCATATACATCTCTTATCATAATGGAGATTGCGTGTCAGCCTGT
Organism: Doryteuthis pealeii; assembly: GCA_023376005.1. Lineage (NCBI taxonomy): Eukaryota > Metazoa > Mollusca > Cephalopoda > Myopsida > Loliginidae > Doryteuthis > Doryteuthis pealeii. The sequence continues at coordinate 82,289,580 of CM042167.1, forward strand.
CTGTAACCGAAACTAAACCACTTATTCAACTCACAATTCCCTTAGTTATCTCATATCACATTCTCCATGATGTTATCATTATTTAAATTTGATAAAAATTGTCTTGCATTATTAATACTGTTGGTCGTATCTACATACTATAACATGCAATTGTATTTTATATTTACACAAAAAAAGAGCGGTTTACAGTGTGAACGGGAATGGTAATTTGCATATTGATATTAAAAATTTGATTTTAATAAATATTTGCTTGGTATTATTGATTCTAATTGTTTGGTTTCATCTTAATTATTATGAGCAAAAATCTTTAGGATAAATCTTAAAAGAAATCCATTAAGAAGAAGAAATAACTGTCATATTATTTACTGCCTAATTTAACTAAATAGTTAACTTAGGAAAATTTAGCAATGAAAGATGTGAATGATGGATGAGTTAGTTTCCAAGTTGTTCTATTTTTCGATTTTACCCCCTATGTTTCAATTCCTTTAATCTGCATTCTTATTTAGTTTCATTAGTATTTCTAATTTAATATATTTTATCATATTAAAACTTAAATACTTGCACCGGGAGGGTGTATATATTTGCTAGTTTATATAAAGTGTATGGAAATTTCCCATTAAAATGATAAAAATTATTCCGATACAGATATTCATTTAATTTATTAGAACTCTCGAACTCTCGAACTTATTTTACTGACAAAAATAGTTTACAAAAAGTCGTCATTTTTGGACAATCCCACCAAATTTAGAAAGCTAAAAATCGACATAACTCCGCCAATTTTTGGAATTGGAAGCTCAAATTTTGGGGATCGTCTAATGTTAACATACTCTATACCTATAAAAAATTCAGAAAAATTGAAGTTGATCAGTGACAATTTAAATTTTTTTCGGGATGATATGACATGAAATTACCCATATATATATAGGTTTGTCATATTTTTATGCTTTTTATATATATATATATATATATTATATATATATATTATATATATATATATATATGGTTAAAATTGCAAATCGCCATCAAAATTAAAACGGAAAAATTTGGCTAGGACATAGATTTTAATGAATTTAATTAAGACTAAAGACACGATTTATGTTATTTTTACTTAAATTTTAACCGTTAGTTGTGTTTTTAACCATTTTTCTTTGGACGTTATTTTCCTACAGAGAGCCGCAAGAGAACTAATTTTTAAGGGAGATAAATATTTTCCGAGAATTTATTAACATAAAAAAAACATGGATTATTACACTTTTGATTATCCATACTTAAAAAAAGCACGAGTCACCTGTAATATTGAAATAGAAAGTACGTTTTTTGTACATGTTTTTTAATTCTGACTAATCTTATCCTTCATCTGTTTTATTTTATCTATTTTTTCCTTAAACACAACTAACGGTTAAAGGTTAACATAAATCGTGTCCTTAGTAATAATAAAATTAATTAAAATCTATGCCCAAGCCCAATTTTTCCGTTTTAATTTTGATGACGATTTGCAATTTTAACCATATATATATTTTTTTTTTAATGTTTTTTTTTTAAGTTGGGCGTTTTTACGAAGCATTATAAATATATAAATGAATAAACTCGATATTATGGAGTATTGGATTCACTTATTTTTTAATTATTTTTTGTCATAAATTGTCAGGTTCGTTAGATACCCTTTATTAAATGAATGTTATTCCTGTTTAACGGCTTCCTTGTCTCTGTTGTTATCGACAGTGGCAGCGTCTGTGAAATATTTATAATAACGGAGAATTCCGATGTCTGGGTTCAATCCCTTCACGTGTGTTTGTAATTTTAGAATCCATTTAGTTGCTGATTGTTTTCTTGATTGCGTTGTTGGAAATGCGTGTTCTAATAAAATGCATTTGAGGTGTGTAAGGTTGTGTGATGAGGTGTTAAAATTATTATACCCATATATATATATATAGGTTTTTAATATTTTCATATATATATATATATATATATATATATATATATATATATATATATATGAAGAGATGGAAGTGAATCCGACGGTATGTAGTATAGTGAAATTTTTTTAAAAAACACAGGTTTAAATAAAATGAGTGGTAAGTTTATTAGCCGACGCTGCAGTGTTTCGATCTGTTAAGTAGATCTTCTTCGGGGCATTTGTTGCTGTGATAAAAAATTTTAAAAACTTTTTCTTATATCAACAAATGCCCTGAAGAGGATCTACTTAACAGATCGAAACACTGCAGCGTCGGCTTATAAAATTACCACTCATTTTATTTAAACCTGTGTTTTTTTTCAAATTTCTCACAATACTACACACACACACACACATATATATTATATATATATGTGTGTGTGTGGGTGTGTGTGTGAGAGAGTATATGTATGTTTTATGTTATATATATATTATATATATATATATTATATATATATATATATATATACGTTTTATGTTATATGAATAAATGTTTTTATGCTTTAACTTACATAAACCTAATTAGGAAACATCATCAGGGATCTAATTAAATTATCTTGCCTTCTATTAGAAAAAAATGTGTGTATTCTTTCTCTATTAGCATTTGATATCTCTCAACCAATCAGTGCATCTCCCTACGAAATCTATTTCATGTTGGTTCCTTAGATTTCTACACAGAAAGTGAATCACCTATGACCTTTAATTACTAACACATTTTTTTTATCTGAGATTATTGATCGCAACATCTAATCAGGCGACTGCCACTCCTTCATTTATTGTCCGTTTGTGAGCTCGTTCATGACGTTTCAATCCGGACAACATCTTGCATAACTTAGAACATATCTGGCACATATAACGATCGGTGTTGACTGAGATGACATGCGTTGTATAGGCATCACTTTGAAATCTCCTGTGAAGCTTGAGACCACCAGCTGTTCGGCACGCTTTTGTAGAGCAGGAACATAAAAAGTCCACATGTTGGGGATGATGCCGAGAATCAGAGTGTGGCAGGGCAGAGACAACAATTGTAGTCGGGTAGTTCTCATGTGATTTCATGTGATTGACCGATTGTGGGATACATTTTTAAATTCATTTCACAGAGAGAGAGAGAGAGAGAGAGAGAGAGAGAGAGAGAAAGAGAGAGAGATAGAGAGAGAGAGAGAGGCAGACAGACAGACAGACAGTGATAGAGATAGAAACAGAGACAGATAGGTTGGATACATTTTTAAATTCATTTCACAGAGAGAGAGGGGGAGGAAGAAAGAGAGAGAGAGAGAGAGAGGGAGAGAGAGAGAGACAGACAGACAGACAGAGAGACAGACATATAGAGACAGAGACAGAGACAGAGATAGAGATAGTGACCGATACAGAGAAGTGGGATACATTTTTAAATTCATTTCATAGAGAGAGAGAGGGGGGGGCAGACACACAGACAGACAGAGTCAGAGATAGAGATAGAGAGGTGGGATACATTTTCTTAATTCATTTCACACACACACACACACAGAGAGAGAGAGAGAGAGAGAGAGAGAGAGAGAGAGAGAGAGAGAGAGCTGTAGGGATTACATTTCTTTCGTGTCTCAGTTTTTTAGTTAGACACAAGGTGGCGTGGCAACCAGCCTAATAAAAAGCAGAAACACCAATGTTAAATCTTCTTGGGCCCTCCAGCCTTCACATTTAACACATACCAGTTGTATCTCATGTCCATAGGAAAGTTGGGGTTTAACTCCCAGCGTTTCGTGTGCATGTCACACGTGGATTATTTCATCCTCCAGCTTCACAGAGGTAACACGTACCAGTTTAGAACGAGGGAGCTTTGATCCCAGTCGTTCCGGGTGAATGGTATCTGCTCAAATAGTAAGAGTTACGGTTATTAATTGGTTATTAAATGCCCAAATCATAAATTAAAAATATTTAAAAAAAAAAACATTTGTAAACATTTATAGCTTCAAGTAACTATTCTTTCTAGCAGGACCTGTGGATATATCACAGTAAGTAAAGTAAAGTCGTCGGGGCGGCCTAATATCGGTATCAGCCAATCAGCGAGGGAGTCTATCCCCTTTTCACTGGCGCTAGAGCAAGGAAACTGTTTTTTTGCGTCTGGTGTGGAGCACCACACCTACCATCAGCTCCTAACTTTACCGCAGAGATCCCTGTACTACTCATACGCTGAGTTGGCGAGGGCCGGTATCGAACTAGGAACCTTGTGGTTTCTAGCCGAACGCTCTACCGACTGAGCTAACTCGGCCCTGTGGACTTAGAATAAGCTGACTGTATTCCATACAGAGGGGTTAAGTCCCCCACCTAGAAAAAATGTGTGTCCAGGGTCTGATAATGTGGCTCCAATTTCGGTGATGTTGGGAATGTAGAGTATACCTCTATTGCCATTACTCCCAGGTCCACTCTGACCCGAAGTGATAGATTGTTTTTTTGCGTCTGAAGTGGAGTGTCACACCTACCATCAGCTCCTTACTATTGCTAAATAGTTCAACATGTAAAAAATATAGGAATGTTGTTTTAACTCTCCCTCACCCATTTTTGTTTTTCCATTCTTTTCATCTTTTCATTATGTTCGATTGAAACAGATTAGCGTTATCGCTTCCGCGCGCTCACACCCTCTATCCATCTTTCTGTTATTCTCTTTCTTTCTTTCTTTCTTTCTTTCTTATTATATTTTTCTGTGTTGCAGGATTCATTTTTTAAAAGTGTTCAATAGGTTAATAACTTCTTTTCTTTTTGTTATCTCTGAATTTAGTGCACAACTAGGTTGTTGGCTGAGTAAGCCGTGACCTGGGCACGAAAGGGTCCCGTGATGGGCAACATTCCACTTCGAGGTCGGTCGGAGAGGCCCACATCTGCTCAATCGACTGGTCATGTCAAGCTGTAGCATTTTATAACATTTCGATCAAAGTAATACAAATAACTTTCGGTATGTCTTTCTTTCTTTCTTTTTCTTTCTTTCTTTCTTTCTTTCTTTTCTTTTTCTTTTCTTTTCTTTCTTTCTTTTTTCTTTCTTTTTCTTTTTTCTTCTTTTTCTTTCTTTCTTTCTTTCTTCTTTCTTTCTTTCTTTTCTTTCTTCTTTCTTTTTCTTTTTCTTTTTCTTTTCTTTCTTTCTTTTTCTTTTCTTTCTTTCTTTCTTTTCTTTCTTTTTCTTTCTTTTTTCTTTTCTTTCTTCTTTCTTTTTTCTTTCTTTCTTTTTCTTTTTCTTTCTTTCTTTCTTTTTTACTTACTTACTTACTTTTTCTTTCTTTCTTTCTTTCTTTCTTTCTTTTTCTTTCTTTCTTTTCTTTTTCTTTCTTTCTTTCTTTCTTTCTTTTTTGCTTACTTACTTTTTTTCTCCTGGTTTTAGATCAAACTAATTAAGAATACATTACTTATCTTCCCGTGTTACATTCAGCGATCTAAAAAGCTTTATTGTTCTTTTCATTCTCTGCAACTGTTATTTTTAACTCGTTCGGATCAAACGTATGCGTATGGATTTGGGATTGCCCACGAGAGATGGATTAAGGATCCAGTGGTGGTAGCTGTAAACATACTCCGAAAGAAATTAACTAAAAAAAAAAAAAATGATCCAAATCCTGCTTAATCCGGTTCAATATCATTTTATTTCGAATCAAACACATGCCACAATTTTTTCTTATCTTTGAATGGGTTACATAAATAGCCACTCCAAAATAACTCCAACGGTATCTCACCACGAAAACAATGTTGTCGCTTTTCGTGGTCTAATCTTATGTTGTGCATTTCGGCATAGTCTAATTTGTTTTTTTCGATGTGAGGATTACATTCCAGAGATTTCCAAGGACACATTGGAAAATAAGTTAAAATCACAAATCGTCGTCAAAATTAAAACGGAAAAATTTGGCTTGGGCATAGATTTTAATGAACTTAATCATTATTAAGGACACGATTTATGTTATTTTTAACTTACATTTTAACCGTTAGTTGTGTTTTTAACCATTTTTTATTAGACGCTATTTTCCTACAGAGGCCCACAAGAGAACTAATTTTTGGGGGAGATAAATATTTTCCGAGAATTTACATAAATAGCCACTCCAAAATGAACTTAATCATTAATAAGGACACGATTTATATTATTTTTAACTTAAATTTTAACCGTTAGTTGTGTTTTTAACCATTTTTTATTGGACGTTATTTTCCTACAGAGGGCTGCAAGAGAACTAATTTTTAGGGGAGATAGATATTTTCCGAGAATTTACATAAATAACCACTCCAAAATAACTGCAGTGGTATCTCGCCCCGAAAAACAATTTTTCGTTTTCGTGGTCTAATCTTATGTTGTGCATTTCAGCATAGTCTAATTTGTTTTGGATATTGGGATTACATTCCAGAGATTTCAAAGGAAACATTGGAAAATCTTACACAGTAACTGGCCTATCAACAGAGCGTGCGATCGAAGTATCGTATGTATACTTTACCCCTGCATTTTGTGAACAGCAATTGGCAAAGGAAGTCCTCGTGATGAAGTACTGGATTGTAAGATTGGAGGAAAGGTATCCTCAAAGATATGAAATACATTGTATCACTATTGTTTTTAGGGACTGGTTTAGCTCAGGTGGTATGGTATTCACATAGGAATCGCAAGGTTCCAGGTTCAATACCGGTCCTCCCTAACTCACTGCATGTTTAGTTAATCTATCTCTGCTGTAAAGTATCTGGGAGCTGACGGTAGATGTGGCATCTAAATGTAAGGTACTTCACTTAGGAAAAAATAATTCAAAACATGTATACGCTATGAGAAAAAAATTATCTTATGAAAGAAAAATACTAAAAGATACAGAGTTAGAAAAAGACCTTGGTGTGAATGTGGACCCTGAATTAGAATTTTCCAAACGCATAGGAATATAAGTAAGTAAAGCAAACACGATATTAGGATCAATACGGAGGTCATATGAATACATGGATAAAGAAATGCTGAAAAATTAATTCGTTGCATCAGTAAGACCTCATTTGGAATTTGCTAATGTGGTTTGGAGCCCAAGACTAATCAAGGAGTTCAAAGGAGAGCTACTAAAATAATGAATGATTTTAAAAAAACTTTCGTATGAAGAAAGACTTAGGAAGATTGATTTAGCAAGTTTGGTTTTTCGACGTTCAATAGGGGATATGATTGAAGTCTACAAATATACTCATGGGTTTTATTCAACAAATTTTTATCTACTAAACATTGCTCAAAATATCAATACCAGGGGTCATGAATTAAAACTCTTTAAAAATTTTGTAAAGCAAATGCAAGACAAAATTATTGTAGTAACAGAATGGTGAATACATGGAATAAATTACCATCATCAATAGTGAATGCCCCATCTCTAAACTCCTTTAAGGCAATGTTAGATAATTTGTTGAAAGAGTATAAATATTCTGTGGAATTAAGATGAATGTTTATAAGGAATAGCTGACAGGTCTCAGACCTAATATACTAGCTGAAAAGATATTATTATTATGTGTTTTTCACATCGGCGTTGGCTGATGCTATTTCACTGGAGTCTGAGTGACAACAAGTCTTCCAGGTCTCCAGGACTCTTCTGAGTATTCTAGCCCATTGCAGCAGTGCAGTAATCTGGATGGTTTCAATTCTTCCTCTGATTTCTAGATCCCCCAGTCTTTTTTTCAAGTTTATTGGGACCGTTTCAAGTGCACCAGTAACAATTAGTATCACTTTCATTCTCATGTTCCACAGCTTTTTCAATTCTCTGGCAAGGTCCAGGTATTTATCCATCTTTTCATTTCCCTTCAGCTTCTCCCTGTGATCTGCTGGAAACGCAACGTCCACCAGTTGACACGTTTCTTTCTTTTTTTTTTTTGTTAATCAACACTAGGTTTGGTTTCCTGGCTGGGATATGATGATCCGTCTTTATCTCGTATTATTATTATTATTATTATTATTATTATTATTATTATTATTATTATTATTGTGACTTTTTGACAATGAGTCTTCTCAAGTCTCCAGGACACTTCTGAGTATTCTAGCCGATTGCAGCAGTGCAGTAGTCTGGATAGTCTCAATTCTTCCTCTGATTTCCAGATCCTCCAGTCTTTTTTCCCAAGTTTATTGATGTCACTTTCACTGTCATGTTCCACAGCTTTTTCAATTCTCTGGCAAGGTCCAGGTATCTATATATCTTTTAATTTTCCTTTAGCTTCACCCTGTGATCTGCTGGAACCGCAACGTCCACCAGTTGACACGTTCTCTTTTTTTGTTTTTGTTAATTAACTCTAGGTCTGGTCTCCTGGCTGGGATATGATGATCCGTCTTTATCTCGTATTATTATTATTATTATTATTATTATTATTATTATTATTATTATTATATTATTATTATTACTTTTTGACTCACCCTCGTATAGAAATTGAATTTTGTACATGAAACAGTTTAAGTGTGTGTTGAAAGCAGACAAACACACTTTTTCCAATAATTAATATACATTTAATTTTTGCTGAAGGAAGGAAGTCTAATTACAAAATGTGCTTTAAGAAAAACAAAGTAGGAACATGTTGTTATCTTGTTTTATTTTCTTTCTGACAGGAAGTGATTTTCTTTCTTTTGGTTCGTACTTCCTGTTTATGCTGTAAGTCATTCGACAATGGACCAATGACGACCAACCTTTCATTTATATTCAAGCCGACTATGAAAAATTTAAAAAAAAAAAAACTCTATATGTAAGTGTTTTTTTAATTTTTTATTAAATGAACATTTCCTCATGTTTCACTATTTTACAAAATTTATTTTTAGAAGAAAAAATAAAATAAAATAAAACTCTTTTAAATCTTCAAAGAACTTCTTAAAATATTATCGGAAATAACATGCACGCAAACACTCACAGATACGTATATATATTATATATATATATATATATATATATATATATATATATATATATTATATAAAGAGAGAGAGAGACAGAGACAGAGACAGAGAGAGACAGAGAGAGAGGGGGGGAGAGAGAGAGAGAGAGAGAGAGTGAAAGTAAAAAAGAGATAGAAGAGAAAGAGATAGACATATAGATGTATCAATAGATATTACATACATAAACATATACAGGGTGTTTGGAAGGAATTTGAAAGTTTCATAAGGAAAAAGAAAAAGTGCTTGGTAACTTCAAGATTTAATGGATTTTAAAGAAAGTCAACAGTCAGGGAAATTTCACTACTGTCAACAAGTTTCGCTCAAAATAAACGCAATTAACGACGATCACAGCTTCAATACTGCTCCGGAACCTGGAGCAAGCTGATGTTACACTTTCCATGGGAAGGGTCTCAAAAACTACCTTGATTCTGTCGATTAACTGGGCTTTTGTAGTACTGAAACGGCGGTTAGTGTCTTTCTCAACTGCGCCACATACATAATAATCCATGGGGTTAAGATCTGGGGAGTTTGGAGGCAAAATATTGGGACTGGTGTAGTTGTAAATGTTCACCGATAACCATTTTTTACTTTTCCCAGAAGTGTGGCAGGGGGGCGAATCCTGCTGCCGTACATATGTCCTACCATTGGTTACTGTTCATATCCATGGCTTAACTACAGTGTTTTACAACTCCACGTAAGCTTCTGGGGGTCTTCTAACACTTTTGTCTGCAGATTTGCGAGGGATTCTGCTGTACGAACGCCATCAGATCGTCTGTTATATTGCTTTCATCTAGCCACAGCCTTGTAGTCTTCATTGCAATTCTCCAGTTTATGTTAAGGGAGCATTGGGCTGCAACCATGATCTCCTTATTTTGATGACCAGCGCAGATCATCATGATACAAGTTATTCTCTTCCATTATTCAGGTGGGTTCCAGTCATCCATTCTATGTGTCATAACGTATATGAATGAAGAAGGGTCTGAACGTTTTAATTGTACGTAGTGTGCGTCAATACCTCCAATATACGGAGAAAAATAATCAAATATAAATATGTCAAATTTATCCCGAACACCCTGCATATATATATATATATATATATATATATATATATATATATATAAAAAATATGCATATATACACATATACATGTATATATATATACATATATACACATATATTTACATATATATATATATAATGTATAAATACACATATATGGGAGTAAAATGAGGAAATACATATGCATATATTTATAAATATGTATGTACATTTTTATATATGTATATTTGTATATCTATATATATGTATATACATATATATGTGTATATATATACATAAATACACGCATATATATACATGGATATACATATACATTTATATACATATATATATATAAACGTATATACATATACATATATATACATATACATATACCCACACGCACATGCTCACACACAGACGCACACACACAAACGCACACAGACACATACCACACACACACACACACACACACACACACACACACACACACACATATATATATATATATATATATATAATATATTATTGCAAAGCAAATTGTTTTGAAATCGCCCAGATTTTACCCGAGGTTAGAGACTGGTTTATTATATTTTTCTTTTACCGTCTAATCATTTTGTTTAGACTGAGTCAACATTTTAGAGATGAGAAGAAAACTACAAACATAACCGATATCTAAAAGTAAATAATTTTAAATCATTTCATTGTTTAAATATTTAGCTGTTATGTCTGCAGCAATTTGCATAGCTAATAGTTTGTTGTTTTTTTCGAACTATCAAGAGAAGTATCTCGTCTTCATATGTTGTCTCAGTAAATAAGTATACAATTTCAGTTCCTTTATCTTTGTTTTAATGGCATATGAGCCTTTGTGGGATAGTTAATGCCAGAGCCATTCTTGAGAAAGAATATCTAGGCTATGCCAACGAAGATTAAGGGTCTGGTTCACATTGACTGCAGGCATGTTCGTTGGTGAAAGTTCAATACGTTACAGACAACCACGGTCTCGGTGGCTGCAGCTGAAGGTCTGCTCAGTTTAAGGGGGTGGTCCACTTTGACTGCAGGCATGTTCGTTGGTGAAAGTTCAATACGTTACAGACAACCACGGTCTCGGTGGCTGCAGATGAAGGTCTGCTCAGTTTAAGGGGGTGGTCCACTTTGACTGCAGGCATGTTCGTTGGTGAAAGTTCAATACGATACAGACAACCACGGTCTCGGTGGCTGCAGATGAAGGTCTGGTCAGATTAAGGGGGTGGTCCACTTTGACTGCAGGCATGTTCGTTGGTGAAAGGCCAATACGTTACAGACAACAACGGTCTCGGTGGCTGCAGATGAAGGTCTGGTCAGATTAAGGGGGTGGTCCACTTTGACTGCAGGCATGTTCGTTGGTGAAAGGCCAATACGTTACAGACAACAACGGTCTCGGTGGCTGCAGATGAACGTCTGGTCATTTAAGGGGGTGGTCCACATTGACTGCAGGCATGTTTGTTGGTGAAAGGCCAATACGTTACAGACAACCACGGTCCCGGTGGCTGCAGATGAAGGTCTGGTCAGATTAAGGGGGTGCTCCACGCTGACTATAGACATGTTTCTTGGTGATAAGCTGCATACGGTAAAGACAGCCACGGTCACAACGGCTGCAGCTGAAGGTCTGCTCAGATTCAGGGGGTGGCCCATGTTGACTGCAGGCATGTTTGTTAGTCATAAGGCCAATACGGTACAGATAGGCACGGTCACAGCTGCTGCAGCTGAAGGTCTTGTCAGATTATGGGGTGGTGCACGTAGGGGTTTTCCTCCAATGCCTTTTGTCCTTGAGGGTGGCCTTACGGGCGTTTTCAAAAGAGGATACAACATGATTAGTGGTGAGACACAAGGTACGGTATTCAGTTTGGACGGACCAACGGTAATGTTTGATATGATAAGCACCAGGGGATTTTTCAAATTAAAGAACAGTAGTGTGAACAATAATGTAAAATTACCCATAGCTGGGGAGTATACAGTTTCAAACATTGATTTAAAAACAATTATTTAGGATATTGACTCTCAAGATACACAGTTCCATAAAGAAATATTAATAGTTTATTACCAATAATTTATAGTTGAGGCACCTTTTGTGCAATGGTTATCATCGTAGTAAATGGAATCAGCAACAGAGTTTAAATTCTTGATGAGATTGTTAGCGTTTCACTTTGGGAAATAACTGAATTTATCTCATCTCACCCCCATAATATATATAATATATATATATATATATATATATATATGAATTTTTCTGAAAATTCTTTGAAATCTTTTTCGATTTTCCTTGCATTTGAAACATCTTCACCTGATGATTGCATTGCATGAAGCCAATATGGTCATGAATATTCCTTTGTCACCTAATAAATAGATATGTAAAACCTTCATATATTATCATATTATATATATATATATATATATATATATATATATATATTATATATATATATATATATATATATATATTACATCTGAGAGGCCCCATCCGATCAATCGGCTGGTCACGCCAAGCCCTAGCACCTATATGATTGCCCCAACCCTATTGCCCTTTTGGAATGCCCCGACCCTTTTTATTATATGTGTGCTAGAAGGCGGTGGCTGAGAGTGTTCATGTCCTGGGAATAACATTTAACTCTATCTGATGATGAGGTTCCAGTTTTGGAGATTTGGGGAATGTGGAGCACCCCATTCATCACCATTGCTCCCTGGTCCACTCTGACCCGAAGTGGTAGTACCTACTAGAGTCCCATCTATGCGTTAAATAGAAAAATGTATTTATAAAAGATTGAGTATCCATTAAGAATGAATTCATTTCAAAACTTTATCGGCATTAAATGACCCACTGAGGTTGATATGCCGTAAAACAAAACCAAACAAAACAAACCAAGCCCAACCTACATCTGAGAACAGACAGCTATTCCTTCTATTTAGAACATAAACCTTTCAACGGCCTTCGGGCGGGGGTCCAGTGTGCCTCGGCCACTGGACCAGTAAGGTTTAAAAAATAGCGTCGATCCCAGGGGGCCATCCCCCAGGCAATACCTGCCCTTTGTGGGCAGGGCTGGGTTTATTGCCCTGCGCCTGGGGCACCCCCTTGAGGGGGAATGCCGACGGGATCTACGCAATTTTTGTTCTTTCCCACCCATCAACTTCGGTTTGTAGGTGGGCCCACGTTAAAACGAGGCCTTGTGCCCAGCCCATACAAGTGGGTATGATCCAAATATACCTTCTATTTAAAACATTATCCTACTACAACTTAATATTCATGTTCTTTCCAGAATTCATCCATATTTGCTTTAAAAGAATCCAGAGATGGAGCCTTCACTACTGATGATGGTAGTTTATTTCATGAATCTACTACCTTGTAACTAAAATTATTTTGCCTTACATTTGTTTTGCAAAATATTTTCCGAAGACTTTAATTCATTGAAGTGAAAGAGCAGGGTTTGCTCAGTCGGTAGAGCGTTCGGCTAGTAACAACAAGGTTCCTAGTAAACAAAATACCCTCGTGAACAGAAAAAATGGGCCAAGATTGAAAAAAGGAAGAAAATAGATTTTTCGATATTTTTCAGGAATTTACTGAAATTTAACTGCAAATTCCTATTTTTCAGATCATTATTATTATAGTATATAATAATTTAGTGGTAAAAATGAGTCCTAAAAAGGTAAGACCACATCTGGGCGAGGATATGAAAAACCGAATTGCAGGATTAAGGCTGTCTTATATGACTTACAAACAGATTTTCGATATTTTGAAAAAAGAAAATGTGACAACATCTCTCTCTGCTGTGAAGCGAATTAGTCAAAGGTTCAAAATCGAAGGTTCAGTAAAAAGGAAATCTGGATCTGGTCGCCCGAGAGCATCCACTGTGAAGGACGACCACAGGCTTAAAATGACTGTTTTGAAAGACCGAAAGAAAACTTATGTTGACCATAGCAAACAATTCAAAACAGCGGATGGAAATTCCATTTCTAGAATGACAATATCTAGACGATTGAAGGAAATGGGATTTTCTTCAAAAAGGTGCGCAAAGAAGCCAATATTATCTAAGAAGAACATCAATGATAGAAAGACATTTGTATCGTGTTATGGCAAGAAAGATACAGAATGGTTTAGGAATGTTTTCTGGTCCGATGAATCAAGATTGTGTCTTTTTAGTGATGCTTCCGAACGCTGCATTCGAAGATCCGGAGAAAGATTATCGCCAAGTTGCATAAAAACGACAGTATGGGGAACTTTTAATGCCGCAGGAGTTGGGGAACTTATTAGATGTGAGGCGTCAATCAATGCAAAGGAATACACTCGAATATTAGAAACAGAACTGTTTCCAAGTATCCAGAAGCTAGGAGTATCCCATAACATTATTTTTCAACGTGATAATGCACCTGCACACACCACTAAAGTCACTAAGAAATGGCTTGCCGATAATTCAATCGGTGTGATGTTTTGGCCTGGCCAAAGCCCCGATTTAAACCCAATCGAGAATATTTGGGCCATAATATCTCGTGCATTGGCTGGAAGAACTTTTTCGAACAAAGAAAAACTGCGGAAAGCTCTGCAAAATGAATGGAATAGCATCCCGTCTTCACAGTGTTCCAAGTTGGTTGAGAGCATGGTTAAAAGGATTAATCTTTTAAAGAAATCAAAGGGGAAAGTGATTCCATACTAAGCATTTATTAAAGTAAATGTCTTGTTCTGTGTATATAAGACTCGTTTTTGTTTTTTGTTCAATTGTATTTTGTTTAATTTAGCTTTTTGTACAATAAAATGTAAAATACTTGCTTGGCCCATTTATTTTGTTCACGAGTGTACTTTCATACAAACCAAAGACACGTTTTTATACTAAAGTAGTTTTTTTTAAATAGTTCGTCAAAAAATCGTCTGTCGATTTTGTTTACTAACAACCGGTGAAAAGCAAAATTCCGTTCCAATGAAAACAGCTCGCAATTGGGGTGCCCATTGGTGACGTGGTCCGTTTTTTCATCTAATTTTACTTGCTTAAAAAAATTTGTCAATTTTTATCAAAGAAAAAAGAGTACGATTCAAAATTAGATATTAGTCAGATTCTCACTGATATTCTGTTTTTCTTGTGAAAGCTTGATTAAACACACCTGCTCTAATCAACAAAACTACGAAATCCCCCCCCATTTGCACTGATTTGCACAATTCCAAATATAATGCTAAGGGAAATAGAGGATATATCTAAAAAAAAAAAAGTTTAAAAGATTTATTTCTTACATGGAGGCATCCGTGGTGCAATGGTTATCGTCATAGGATGCCTCCACGCAAAAAAAAGTTTAAAAGGTTTAATTCTTACATGGAGGCGTCCGTCGTGCAACGGTTATCGTTGTAGGATGCCTCCACGCAACAAAAAAGTTTAAAAGGTTTAATTCTTACATGGAGGCGTCCGTCGTGTAACGGTTATCATTGTAGGAAATGGACTCGCCGATGCGAGATCAAATCCTGGACGATTTTATTTAGTTGGTTGGGTTTTACAGCTTAATTACTCCTGGGTTATTTTATGCCGAAGTCATTTTTCTTTTCTCGTTTTCGTTGATTTTTAATTTTTTTTTAAAGCTTATTTTTAAAAACATTTTAAAACTCATTTTTTATGTTTTTAACCTATAGATTTGGCCATAACATGTACTGCCATTCCGAAGAAATCAACCCGGAGATACAACACACAAGAACAATCAGCCATAAGGAAAAATGTCCGACGAATTAACAGTAAGTCATCGACGCGGCCTAATGTCGGTATCAGCCAATCAGTGAGGGAGTCTATTCCCTTTTCCCTAGCGCTAAACCAAGGAGATTATTTTTAGCGTCTGAGCACCTCCGTTTACGCATTGTCGACCGTGGGATTATTTTATGCCGAAGTCATTTTTCTTTTATTCATTTTTTGGTTAGGCATTTTGTTGAATTCATTTGAAACACATTTTAAAATATTTTCTCACGTATTTAACCCATAGATTGGGCCATAGTAGATACTACCACTCTGGTACAGAGTGGACATGGGGAAAATGGCAATGAAGCGGTACACCACACTCCCCAGAGCTTCATAATTGGAACCTCACTAGAATCAGAAATCCTGGACAAGTCTGGTTGCATTTTATGTTGGATTATTTGTGGCATATAGTTATTTACTAAGCTTAGCTTAGATGTGACACAAGGCCAGAAGTATGGGGCGCTCAATGAGAATAAAACTCACTAACAATGGTCTGCAAATCTAATTTGCTAACGATTACAGCACATGAGGCGCCCTTCTTTTACGAAGCTTCGCTCAGACATGGAACAAGACCGAAAGTAAGGGGCACCCAGTGAGGCTCGAACTCACTAGTCATGGTTTGCGAGTCTCATTTGCTAACCATTACAACACGAGAGGTCTCCTTATTTGTGGCATATATATATTTACCAACCCCTCCGCACGAGCAGGATGTGACACAAGGTTAATTTCTTAAGCGGAGTTTAACAGGTTTGAATTCAGAGTTTTCCTTCTCCTAGACTGGTTGCCTAATCAAGGTTCAAGCGCCCAGTATGCCCTACTATTTACCCATAGCTGGAGGGAGAATAGAATTCATACCTTTTCCAAGGGTATTAGCACTAAGTGAAATACAAGTACCACGTCCAGGATTTGAACTCTGGGCGACGAGTCCAATTCCCATGACTTTAACCATTACACCACGCGCTTCCTACATTCATTTGTGGCATATAAGACGTGCTGCAATACACCACTTAAATTTATAGACCAAGCAAGGTCACGTGGTTTAAACCTCAGCCAATCATCAGCCCGTCTGCGTGGCTGGTTGACTACTTAATCACTGCTACTGAGAGACGTCCATTTGCAATCTTTGACGAAAGACTTGCAATACAGAGGAGCACCAAGGAACAACCAAGGATTCTTTACCAAGGATTTCCGCAGGACAAGCGCTCTTGCTTGAATCCTAAAGGATGGCCCATAAAATCGTAACATTTTACATATAGGTAATACCCTTGGCGAAAGAACGCATCTAACAATTCTCCCCCCAGTTATGGGTAAATAGACTGGGTCTTTTACCCATGGTATTGCAACTCCTCTACAAGAAGAAAAACTCTTAATTTAAAAATTTAATCTAAAAATTTAATTTAATTTAATCTCCGCTTAAAAATTGACTAAGTGTCACATCCTTCCAATACAGAGGAGCACCAAGGAACAACTAAAGTATTCTTTAACAAGGATTTCCGCTGGACAAGCGGTCTTGCTTGACGCTTAAAAGATGGTTCATAAAATCAGGGTTGATATGTCATTAAACAATAAAAACTAAAACAAGTGTCACATCCTACTCGTGCAGGATTAAATCTATACTTCTTGACTGCATGAGACAATGGATTTAGCGTCTTTTGATACTTTCCCAAGAACTATTCTAAGTTTGTGAACATATATTTGGCGCCTATTATAGTCTGGAGAAAATCAAAGAACGTATTCCCCAAAGATATGAGCCAATAATAATACCCTACGGATCTCAGTAGAAACAAACAAGTGGTGTAATCTAATTATAAACTCCGCTAGTAGAGCAAGGTAGCCAAATTGATTGGGTCTGATGAAAACATAAAAAGAAATAGTCGGGAACAGTTAGCAGTCTGCGTAGTCTTCGTAAATATCGATTACAAACTAAAACGAACGAGGAGAGCCCACTGGGAAATCATGGAATATTCGCAGTTCAATTTCTGTATATTTTTAAAAAAGTACCTGATCAATCAGAGAACATCGATTTTGCAGAGACTAAGAAATGACACCCAAGAGATATCAAATGGAAGTTGACAATATCTTATGCCATAAATTGATGTACCTGTTAAAATAATTAGTTTGAAAAATTGATATGATCCTCCAATAGTGTCAATTTTAAAAGTTTTTTTCTAATATCGTATCACGTTGTGATTCAATATTACGAGTGAAAATCATTTTCAAGTATTAGTGTTAGATAAGAATATTTGACATCTCTTCAATTTTTGAAGTGTGATTTTCATATTTTTTTAAATTTTAAAACTCATTTTTAATTTTTTTAAACTATAGATTTGGCCATAACAGGTATTACCATTCCGGGTCAGAGTGGACCTGGCAAAAATGACAATGCATGACCAGAACCATTCACATGTGCTATACATACCCACTTAGATTTATAGACTAGCCAAGGTCACGTGATTGACTCTTGTAACCAATCATTAGCAATACTACTGGCCTGATAGAACACTTAAACCCCTCCACATTGGTCATAATTAAAACTGCACTCCGTGAGGACGGACAGACATAGGATTGCCGGATCTTTACCAATACTCTCGAAGGACTTATACGATTATCAGTAACTGATAACACTTTAGTAACCAAGGGGATTCATTATCGAAGGACTTTATACCAGTAACTGAGAACACTTTAGTAACCAAAGGATTCATTATAGACGGACTCATTATCAAGGATTCACTTCCATCAGATAAGCACTTCTGTTATATGGCCAAGGAATGGCCCTTAAAGACGTAACAGTCTCAAAGTATTAGTCACAAACCAACGTCGTCTCCATTCTATTCTTTTCCTCAACAAGTTAGTGTAGAATATTTTAGCAACAAAAGAATCCAAATAAAAAAGAATGAGGTCCGTGGTTTGAGGAACTCCTGAAAAGTGTTAAGCTGTGTTAATTATTCTTTGTTAGTGTCTCCTTTGACCAGGATTCATTACTGTCACTTAGAACTGTTAATTAACACAACAGTTATATCCGTTGTGCCATGTGTGCAATGGAATAATTCTTTTGAAAGGGTCCAACAATTCAAGGTAATATCAATCCTTTGAAAGTCTCTCCCAACTGAACAAAATGCAATTCCTTTCCCAACCGAACACGCCACTCTCACTTCAAATAGTAGTCGTCAGATTTCACTTGCCGTCCAAACACTTTCTTCCTCACTCGCCCTGTCAGCGACAGTCCGTCTTTATTTCTGCTCGTTCCGATGCACTTATGCAAATTCGGATATACTTTATTTGGGTCTCTACTAACAACACCTCAGCTACGAGGAGGTAGCGAGTTCGAGTATCCGTAGCCGCTCGCCACAGGCCAAACATATCCAGACGCGCTTTGTATGTGGGGGCTGGGAATCCGCTTGTTCATAGGGCTGCCTTTCAGACTCGTCACAATATTTCAGAGTGAATTTTTAGAACTTATAAACCTGATGCGCTCTTTTACATAAAATATCTACCTTTTATATTTACTAGCAAATATATGCACCCTCCGGGTGCAAGTATTTAAGTTTGAATGCAATAAAATATTGTATTAAATTAGAAAGGCTAATGAAACTAAATAAGAAGACAGATAAAAAGATTTGAAACAGAGGGAGTATAATAAAAAATGGAACAACTGAAACTTACTCTTCCATCACTCTCGTATTTCATTGTTATTTTTTCTAATTTAAGTATTTAGTTATAAGAGGAAGTAAAGAATAAAATGACAATTATTTTATCTTGTTAATGGATTTCATTTAAGATTCATTGAAGAGATTTTTGCTTATATTCATTAAAATAAAAACCAAACAGTTAGAAATCAATAATACTAAGCAAATATTTATTAAATTCGATTTTTTAATATTAATATGCAAATTAGCCTTCCCGTTCACACTGTAAACCGCTATTTTGTTGTATATATAAATATAATTGTATGTTGTCAGTATGTAGACATAGTTAACAGTATTAATAATGTAAGACAATTTTATTAATAATTGAGGTTTAGATAAAAATAAAATCATGGAGAATGTGATGTCAATAACTAAGAGAATTGTGACTTGAGTAGGAATATAGTTTCGGTTACAGACAGAAAAACACACAATCTCCATTATAATAAGATGTATGATTTTTGACCTTGACTCATATTGTATTGGCATTTCAGTCTCGGAAGACTATAATAAAGTGTTTGTGCCCCTGAAGTTACAGCACCTCCTGTGACTGTGAAGTCCGATGTTTGAAAAACATTCCCGACCATAGATGTCGCATTTAAAGGCTGTCCCTGAAGATGTTGATGTTCCGGTGATTGGCCTTTTTTTTTTACTCATATTCCGTTGTTTTTAAATCATCTTATATGTATTCATATGAATTTGATGCTTAGCAGGTAATATAGATAGGCTACACTACTGAACCTTTCTCTATTTTCTCTCCCTCGTCTTTTTTTCTTTCTTTCAATATGATATTATATACTTCAGTACATTCCCCTTTACGTATTACTCTGTGTTTTTTTTTATTTTTTCGATCTTTCTTCCATTGCAATTCATTTTTATCTTTTATTTATTTTTCTCCTATATTTACTAGAATGAACTGAGAAGATTTCTGTCGACCTATGCCACTGCGTTTTTTTTTCTTCCTTTGCAATTACATTTTCATTTCTATTTACTTTTTCCCTTTTTATTTACTAGAAT